>PVJC01017052.1:0-32964 GCA_004026665.1 Murina feae
AAAATTTTCCTCTCCAACACATACATCAACTCACTTATTCTTCACAACAACTTTGGCAGCATCACGGATTATTATTAACAAAATTCCAAAAGTAATTCAGAGTTTTATTCATATACTAGACGCCTGATGCACAAAATTCATGTAAGGGGCTCAGCCCTCTCAGCCCTGGCCGGCCCTTGCAGCCTCTTGTGGCCTCAGCTGGCCCTCACAGCCCTGGCTTCATCCAGAAGATTGTCTGGATGCTCATTCATAAAAGAATTCTGACAGGTTCTCTCCTTATCCTTAGGTGGAGGATTTCCAGAAGAATGAGAAATACCAGCTTTTATTGTCCTAAAAGTGGGATCACAGGATCAAATGGGAGTTCCATTTTTAGTTTAGTTATTTTTTCTTTTTATTTTTTATTGATTAAGTTATTGCATAAATGTCCTTATCCCCACGTTACCCCTGTACCCCCCATTCATGCCCTCACCTCCCTGTTGTCTGTGTCCATTGGTTAGGCCTATATGCTTGCATATAAGTCCTTTGGTGGTTCTCTCCCCCTTACCTCACCCCTACCTTCCCTCTGAGGTTTGACCGTCTGATCAATGCTTCTCTGTTTCTGAATCTGTTTTTGTTTATCAGTTTATGTTGTTCATTATATTCCACAAATGAGTAAGATCATGTGGTATTTATCTTTCTCTGAAATGCTTATTTCACTTAGCATAATGCTCTCCAGTTCTATCCATGCTGTTGTAAATGGTAAGAACTTTTTTTACCGCAGCATAGTATTCCACTGTGCAGATGTACTACAGTTTTTTAAAAATTAAATCTTTATTGTTAAGATTATTACAGTTGTTATTCTTTTCTCCCATAGCTCCCCTCCACCCAGTTCCCACCTCACCCTCTGCCCTTACCCCCTCACCACTGTCCTCATCCATAGGTATATGATTTTTGTCCAGTCTCTTCCCGCACCCCCACACCCTTTTCCCCTCTGAGAATTGTCTGCCCACTCCCTCTGTATGCCTCTGATTCTATTATATTCACCAGTTTATTCTGTTCATCAGATTATTTATTCACATGATTTTTAGATTCACTTGTTGATAGATATGTATTTGTTGTTCATAATTTTTATCTTTATCTTTTTCTTCCTCCTCTTCTTAAAGGATACCTTTTAGCATTTCATATAATACTAGTTTGGTGGTGATGAACTCCTTTAGCTTTTTCTTATCTGTGAAGCTCTTTATCTGACCTTCAATTCTGAATGATAACTTTGCTGGGTAATGTAATCTTGCTTATAGGTTCTTCAACAGGGTGGAGCAAACAGCTATGGCTGATCCTCAGCCCAGCCCTAAGTGCCCCAGGTCTCAGTGTCCCACAGTAATCGCTGCAAGCATTTCTGAGAGAAAGCCGCCATCGAATTCTGCCTGATGCCAGACAGTCCAGTTTCTCCCCATAGACTCTGGGTCCCCAGAGACTCGCCAGAAACTGGAATTCAGAACAGTCAGGAGCTTGTGTCTCCCTCCCAATTGAAAAAGACAATGGAGTCCTCAGTTGCCAGCCCTTTCTGTGTGCCTCTGTACCTCTGCACTTTACTTCTGCACCTCCTCTGAGTTTCAATGTGCTTTTCTCTTTCCTTCTAGTTGTAGTATTTCCACTCACCCAGCCTTCCTGTGGTTCTGGGTGTTGTCCGTTTTGTCTTTTAGTTGTTGTTTTGAAGTGGTTGTGCGAGGCAGAAATTTCAGGTGTTTACCTGTGCCACCATCTTGGTTTCTCCTATATAATATTTAGCCTTGGTGTTTAGGGTTGATGTGAGTCATGTCTCAGGATCTGATACAAGGAAACTGTGTACAGTTCTCTAGTGAAACTGCTTGAAATGTCATTCATTGTATTTTTAATGCTACTTTCAATAATGTGTGTTCTAGTTGTAACCTAAATTTTCATTCTTTAAGATTTTTTAATTAAAAAATTTTTAATACAGTTTACATTTAATATTATGTTAGTTTTATGTGTACAGCATAATGGTAGACATTAAAATAATTACATTTTAATTCTTTAAGGAGATTCTTTGTAACAGATTAAGATACACACATACATGCATGTGCACACACAATCACATGCAAATACATATGACCTGCTGAAAACTACATATGCATATGACCTGCTGAAAACTGTACATGCAAATGACCTGCTGAAGAAAACTATATCTGCATATGACCTCCTGAGAACTAAGTGTAGACCATACTTGGGTTAGACTACTCTGGGGAAAGTATTGTTTTTCTCTTACCTTTACCACATGGTTTCATATAAAAGACATAATCGTCGTCTCTAGTGCTCCATTGCCAGAATAAACCACCTTTCATTTTCTTTTATCAAAATATTAATGGTCCGGTGCATGAAATTTGTGCACATTAAAAGAGGATTAATTAGAGGAAATATTTTAATATTGCTATTTGCTCTTTCTCTATAATAGAAGTGTCAACAATGAAAGAAAATTAGTGAAATGTATATGAAAATCTTCCTCCTGTCAGAGCCAGAGGCACACCATGGGACCCATAGTCAAGTCCCTGCCACCCATGTGAGCCTCGAAATCATGCAAGACCCAGACCCAGCCAGCCCCTTACCCCCATCAGGCGAGACCCAGATCCGGCTGGCCCCACCCCTGTCAGGCCCTGGTTTGCGGGGTCACAGCCTCAGGTCCCCTGTCTTGGTGCCAGCCGGAGGGCACAGCCTGAAGTCCCCCATCAAGCCTTGCCAAGTGGGGGGCGTGGCCTGAGGTCCCCTGTCAAGCCCTGCTGGGAGGGGGTTATGGCCTGAGGTCCCCTGGCCCGGCACCAGGGTGGGAGGCACAGCCCCACTCCTGGGCAGGTGGCATAGCCTGAGGTCCCCTGACCCAGTGCTGGGGTGGGGGGCATGCCTTGAGATCCCCCATCAAGCCCTGTCAGGTGGGGGGATACAACCTGAGATCCCCCATCAAGTCCTGCTGGGCCAGGAGTGCGGTCTGAGATCCCCCATCAAACCCTACTAGGTGGGGGGTGCAGTCTCAGGTCCCCCAGCCCAGTGCTGGGAGGTGGACATAGTTTCAGGTCACCTGTCAAACCCCGCTGGGTGGGTGGGGGCGTGGCCTAAGGTGATGGGCCAGAGGGCACACCTTGAGGTCCCACGTCAATTCCTGCAGGGCAGGGGGCACGACCTCAGGTCCCCCGGCGCTGGGGCAGGGTTGTGGCCTCAGGTCCCCTGGTCCGGTGCCAGGGTGGGGGGCACAGCCTGATGTCCCACAGCCTGGCACCAGGGCTGGGGGAGCGGCCTGAGGTCCCATGTCAAGCCCCACAGGGGGTTTGGAGGCAGAGCAGCCTCAGGTCCCTACTAATTACTCGTTAAGGCTCATTACGGGAACTCAGCCTCCACTGTGGGTACAGCCATCTTGTGTATGGAAACCCTGTCTCCGCTGTAGGCACAGCCATCTTGTGTTATGGAATCCCCCCCCCCCCCCGCCGCCGCCTCCACTGTGGGCGCTGCTGTCTTTGTGACGGTCAACTTGCATATTCCATCTTTATTATATAGGATTAGAGACCGGTGCACAAAATTCATGCATGGGGGGCTTCCTCAGCCCGACCTGCACCCTTTCCAATCCTGGACTGCTGGCTCCTAACCGCTCACTTGCCTGCCTGTCTGATCCCCCTATCTGCTCTCCCCTGCTGGCCTGTTCCCCCTAACTGCTCTCCCCTGCCGGCCTGATCCCCTTAACTGCTCTCCCCTGCCAGCCTGATTCCCCTAACTGCTCTCCCCTGCTGGCCTGATCCCCCTAACTGCTCTCCCCTCCTGACCTGATCCCCCTAACTGCCTAACTGCTGCCTTCTGCCTTCTCCCTTGTATTTTACCTGTGGCGCCTTCTCCCTGCTGCCTCTGCAAAAAGGACCATGGTGTTGGACCGGCCCTGGGCCCTTGCAGCTGCTGTGGCTTTGTCTGGAAGGACGTTCGGAAGGACGTCTGGAAGACATCCAGTCTAATTATCATATTACCCTTTTATTAGTATAGATTCCTCTGACTTTATTTTTTTGCATTTTGTTGATTCTGTTATTTAATACAGTAAGTTCTTACTTAATGTCATTTGTCAATAGGTCTTTGACTTTAAGTGAAAGGATGTGTAATGAAACTAATTTTATCACAGCTAATTGGTATAAACAAGAGTTAAATTTCTAAGGTATCTCATTAACACCATAACAAAACATTAGATAAAAGAAACTACATTATTTGAGGACCTGCTGTAGTGTATATTACTCAGTACACTATCAAGATACAGTCATAGAGTTTTTCAAGCTGTGTTGATGGATGCAAACAGAATGAAGAATGCAAACCTATCATATTTGTATGTCTTTTATAACTATTAACTTATGTATCTGTGTATACAATCAAGTCCTGTATATACATTGTGGGAGCTTCTGAGTTTTACAGACTTTCTTACAGAGGAATTTTACTATTTTAAAGGCCATGATTTAATATTTTTTGTTTCTGTTCAAGCTTCCCTAATTGCCGATAATAATACCTTAAGAAAAAAAACACAAACGTTTTTATGTATTATTTTGTCCAACTCATAGCAGCCCTAACAGAGCTTTTAGTTTTCACTATTACAAACTTTACTGTATTCCTTATTCATATACCTTGGCATATGTCTCTATTAGGCACATTCTAAGAGGCAGAATTACTGACTCAAAAGATATATACTCTTAATGCTTTTGATACAAATTTCCCAGTTCCTATTATTTTATCCTGTTAAGGTTTAATACTTTTACTGTATTTATTCAATTGTGAATTGCTTGCTTATGTTGTTTCTTCATTACAAAAACCATTAGATCCATCTTTTTTTTTTTTTTAAGTAACCAATCTTCTGGCCAATAAATTATAAAAAGAAGTTTGGCATTTTCCTTCTGCTTTTTTGTTTTGTTTTGTTTTTAGAGCTTTTGCCTTTTAATTTACAAATTCTTTTACATAGACATTTAAAATTTTTATTGTGAAAATTTTCAATCTTTCTTTTATGAGTCTTTTCTCCTTTTTGCTTGTATGCTTAAAAAGCTATTCCATATCCAGTGATCATATAAATTGTCATCAACACTGAAATGAAATTGTTAAATGTAGAGTATTAAAAGACTTTTACTATCCCAACAAAATTTCTTATTGCTAATTATTTAAATTCAGCCTACTGCCCTAACCAGGTTGGCTCAGTGGATAGAGCATCAGCCTGTGGACTGAAGGGTCCCAGGTTCGATTCTGGTCAAGAGCATGTACTTTGATTGTGGGCACAACCCCAGTAGGAGGTGTGCAGGAGGCAGCTGATCAGTGTTTCTCTCTCATTGATGTTCTAACTCTCCATCCTTCTCCTTTCCTCTCTATAAAAAAACTCAATAAAAATATTTTTTTTAAAATTCAGCCTACTGTTAAGAACTTATTGAAGAAATGACTCCCCCACTTTCTTTCAGACATGGGATTTCTGCTCAATTCTGCTTAATAATCTTATCTTTGGTTTGCATTGTTCAACAAGAGCAAGTGGGTATTTTAATTTTTAAGATGATGATATTTTTGCCTCAAATTTTATATATGAAAATCAACTCAATATTTAAAAATACCCCATACAATTGTGATTTTATTTTGGTTTTTAATTTTTTTGTGTGGCTACTCCCTAACAGTAAAGCACTGGGATTTGTTTTGCAGAATCCTTGCAGCCTTTCCTGGAAGCCTGTAGCAACACTCTGTTTTTTCGTACTTGTTCTGTGCTGCTTCGAACCCCTAAGCTTGATCTTCAAATACTAGAAAAACTCAGTATTATTCTACAGAAACTTTCTAAAATCAAGTAAGACTTTTTTATTTCTAATATTTTTTATTAAAAAATATCTTTTTGTGATCATTTAGACCTTTCTGAATCCTATACTAGTTCAACTTTGATTATTAAATCAAAATTTTCAGTGAACATGTAGAAAATTGAGATTCATGCATATTAATACTTGTTTAATACTTAGTGATACAGTAGAATTATAGTTTTAATCTTAGAATGTCTTGTTTCTGCTAAGTGAACTTTAAATACACAGAGTATATAAAACTAAGAACAATTTTTAGCTATCAAGTGATAGTGTTAGAACAAATTATTGTACACTGGTATTCTGTACCACCACAAGTGAAAAAAAAAGTAATAAAGTATATTTCTCAGATTCTTATTGTGTACTAAAGTTAGTTTAGGAAATGAGAAGCAGGCAGAAAATATTTTAAATAATGTTTATTTTAGGAAACTATATGAGCTTCCGGCCACTAATTTGGATTTTACTGTAAGAATTAGGGGCTTTCTTTTTATATTTCCTCTTAAGCAAATATTGGTATTTTTAAAATTATAAATAGATTTTAAGCTATACTTTCTTAGGATCTTGGTATAGTCCGGTTTTTATGACACTTAAATTGGAGTTTTGGCTCAGCCTCCTCTGTGCCCTTTCTCTCCCCTCAGCCATGATTTTCATGGTGGTGAACTTAGGTATTTACCAGGCCTCGTTCAAGTATAAATGCATCTTAAAATTATTTGCAGATATGTGATAGTGGGTTCATATACCCTATTTGGTGCCTATCACACCATAGTAAATTATTAGTTATCAAATTACAATCTCATACTTACCTCACCAAATTACTGGTTTTCATCTGGTGTCAGTTAAACTTACCAAATCATTGCCTTCCTTTTTTTGAAGACTGACTGTAATATGATTCTCTTGATTTGTAATCAATAATTCTCAATAAGGCCTGTTATAGTTACCTGTGGTGCCATGAAACTGCAATTACATTCCTTAGGTTTCATTCTTTCTTAGGTGTTAATTCATGGGATTTTTTCAAGTGGTCCCAAAATTGCAAATATATCCTTGGGTTGGGAATAGTTGATGCTCAAGCAGTCTTAAAGTAAATCTTCAAAACCACAAAGATATATATTCTTCTGTATTAAATGGATGGTTCTATACAGTTATTTAATAATTTCTCCCAAGATACAAGTATATGTAGACAGGAAGTAAGAAATATGTAATCAGATATAATTCTAATTAATTGATCATGAAATTATTACTGGTTATTAGAAAGAGGATGGTTAAAAAGATATTTTGGTACAAAGGCAAAAGGTAAACCAATATTCTGCTACTTTAACAAGCCCAGCTTACTTAAAATAAGTTGATCTAGTACTTGTATTTGACTTTTTCTAGCTGTTACAGAAAAAGCAATTCTCAACTGTTGTAATAGTGAATTGCTGCAGTTTTCAGGAGGATGAACCATTTTCTTTTTCCTTGAATACTTTGTCATTTTAGGCCTATCTTATGAAACCCACTTTGTTTCTCTTGGCATGTTAATTCTTTTTCTTAATATATTTTTATTGATTTCAAAAAGGAAGGGAGAGGAAGAGAGAGAGAAAAAACATCAATGATGAGAATCATTGATAGCTGCCTCCTGCATGCCCCCTACTAGGGATGGAGTTTGCAACCTGGGCATATGCCCTGACCAAGAATCAAACCATGATTTCCTGGTTTATCGGTCGATGCTAAATCACTAAGCCACACCAGCTGGGTGGCGTGTTAATTCTTTAGTTATCTATTTTCTTCACTACTTTTAAAAACAGATGCCATTTTTCTACATTTACACATGTTATCGATATAATTACAGATGAATTCCTTAAGTGTGTGTAATTAAATTAATGTACTAATTCTCTTACAGGAGTAATAAGAAGTTCTTTGAACTTTTTACGATTCATCTGATGCTTCAGGAAATACAAAGGACAACACATCCAGAACATGCCTTTCTCTGTATTAACCTAAATTCAACTCTGTTCAATTTGGGTTTAACGAAATGCAACTCCCTGGTCTCTAATTCAAGCCATTAGACTGGCTTATTATTATTTTATATACATTATATATGTGTTGCTTATTTGTAAGATTGAAAAAATCATCCAAGTAACTAAAAATCTACCAAGAAAAGTTTCCAGTAGCATCATTTATCATGAAAAATAAAATAAAAAATTTTTTTACTTTAAGAATGAAATCTATAGAAACTCTGGAATGATTGTAATGTTACAATTCAACTTAGGTAGTACTAATGTATAAAATAGAATTTCCAGAATTAATGACACTGGGGTTATTTTTTGTAAAACTGCTTTATAAAAATTCTTAAAATTATGTGTTTATTTGGAATAAAACTGGTGTTTATCTGGGAACAGGGCTAGATCATGTTGTTATTCTGTTTTCTTAATATATTAGAAATCTCCCCCTTTGGAAACAAAAGTACATAATTTTTAACTATCACCTTCATATTATAACTTTTCTATATATCCTAGACTCACAGATACTGACTTTTTATTGTGCTGTCCATGAAGCACTTTAGAGAAAAAATTTTGATTTTTCTGGTTTATTTTCCAAAACAATTTAATTATTACCAAAGCATATTTGTACAAAATAAAAATTTTTTTACATTGAAAAATTAAAATGTCACAGTCCCAACACCCAGAGATATCTATCTCCTGCTGTAGCTAAAGATAAGTGAAGTAGCCAGAAAAAAAAAAAAAATCCATTATGGATACTTCAGAAAAATTCCATTATGGATACTTTTGTTAACAGAACAAAAGACTAGCTTCTCAGAACACACAATGCCTAGAGATGGGACCAGTAAGACAGTGGATCAGATGGCAGAGCAGAGGTTGGCACTTCAGCATGGGATATTTGATGTTTCTGAGGAAGAGAACAAGACAAGTAAAGCAGAGTATTATTCAAAGATGTAGTTGAATAAAGATTGGGGAGGGTGAGGGGGGGCGTGGGCGGTAAAGAAAGATCTGCATGTACAGATTGGAAGAGCTCATCATTTCCAGAAAAATCAGTGAGGAATGGAGTCTAAATTAGACACATCCTGTACTTTAGATACATTACAATTACAGTTTAAGGGTAAGTATTAAATATTAAGGACAAAGCAGAAACAAACAAAAGCCAGTTATCTGCAAGACTACAAAAACGAAGCTAGCGTCATACAATGCCAGAAGTTGGTAAGTATCCATCCCCTCAACTTTTGGAGAGGGAAAATTTAAGAATTTATATCTAGTGAAAATGTCTTCAATAGGTGAAGACGATGGAGAGAAATGTTCATATATGCAAGTGCTCAGCAATTATACTGTTTACAATGCTATTCGTTAACAAACTAACTGCATAGACTCTTCTAACTAATTTAGAGATAGAGAATTGAATTTATTAAATCAAACTCATTCTAAAAGACTGTAGTGAACACCAAAACCACTTAAACATCATTATATTTAAATGTTGTAAATCCATTTTTAAAATGGAGTAGAATGTTAAATTATTCAAAAGAATACATAAAGGGAAAAGAAGCAATTTATTAGTAAGAATTTTGGTAAGACTATATTAACCAATGTTAAAAACAGGATTAAATGGGACCCTGAGATTGAGGTGAGATGGAAAAGCTAGTAAGTTTTTCACATTTTCATCAGAAATAGAATGTTACATTTCAGTATTAACTTTTGACAATTAGAAAAATGAAGGATAAAAGAATGCTTTTGGAAATGTCAAAAAATTATAAATATTGAAAGCAAGATAAATATTCTCAAAACATTGAAGAAGAAAAACAAATTATTTGCAGTGATGTAGCAAAATATAGAAAGTCAGGAACATGTAAAACACAAAAGTAGGATGAATAAAAGGTTTTAAAATTTTAAGTGAATTTTGTATTACCCTGTGTGGATACACTTTAAAATCTGGATGAAATGGACGATTTTCTAGAAAAAGACATCAAAAGTATCTCAATAAGTCCAAATAGAAAATCATTAAAACCTTTTATAAAATTATGGAAGAATTTTTTAAAATGACATCAAATCCAGGTGTTTTATAGATTGTTTTAACATTTCAAGAAAGATATATTTAAAGCTACTTAAACTGTCCCAGAATGTTGAAAAGGCATTCTAATGTATTTTAGCGTGAACTCAATACCAAAAAATTGACAAAGAAAGTAGAATAAAATAGTTTCCAAAGTCTTAAAGAATTATAAAGAGCCCTGGTCAGGTAGCTCAATTGTTAGAGTGTCATCCCCATACACCAAGGTTTTAGGTTCGATCTCTGATCAATCAGGGCATATGAAAAGAATGCATAAGTAAGTGGAACAACAAATTATCTCTCTCTCTATTTCTCCCTCCTTCCCCCCTCCCTTCCACTAAAAAAAAATCCATAAATATAAAAAAGAATTATGAACAAATCAACACCAACTATATATTTTTTTTAAAATATATTTTATTGATTTTTTTTACAGAGAGAAAGGGAGAAGGATAGAAAGTGAGAAACATTGATGAGAGAGAAACATCGATCAGCTGCCTCCTGCACACCCTCCACTGGGGATGTGCCTGCAACCAAGGTACATGCCTTTGACTGGAATCGAACTGGGGACCCTTCAATCTGTAGGCCGACACTCTATCCACGGAATCAAACCAGTTAGGGCACCAACTATATTTTACAGAAACACTAATCCATGACCAAGTAGTATAGTATGCATTCTATAAATATAGTTGACCTCAATAGTATTATTGTTTTATTGTCAATAAATATATGTATTTTCTCTTATAAGTTTCTTTTTTTAATCTTTATTGTTTAGATTATTACAGTTGTTCCTCTTTTTCCCCCCATAGCTCCCCTCCTCCCAGTTCCCACACCACCCTCTGCCCTTACCCCCCCCCCACTGTCCTCCTTCATAGGTGTACGATTATTGTCCAGTCTCTTCCTGCACCCCCAACACCCTTTCCCCCCCGAAAATTGTCAGTCCACTCCCTTTCTATGCCTCTGATTCTATTCTATTCACCAGTTTATTCTGTTCATCAGATTTTTTTATTCACTTGATTTTTAGATTCACTTATTGATAGATATGTACTTGTTGTTCATAATTTTTATCTTTACTTTTTCTTCATCCTCTTCTCAAAGGATACCTTTCAGCATTTCATATAATACTGGTTGGGTGGTGATGAACTCCTTTAGCTTTTTTTCGTCTGTGAAGCTCTTTATCTGACCTTCAGCTCTGAATGATAGCTTTGCTGGGTAAAGTAATCTTGGTTGTAAGTTCTTACTATTCATCACTTCGAATATTTCTTGCCACTCCCTTCTGGCCTGCAGAGTTTCTGTTGAGAAATCAGCTGACAGTCGTATGGGTTCCCCCTTGTAGATAACTGACTGCTTTTCTCTTACTGCTTTTAAGATTCTCTCCTTGTCTTTTGCTCTTGGCATTTTAATTATGAGGTGTGTTGGTGTGTTCCTCTTTGGATTCCTTTTGTTTGGTGTTCTCTGTGTTTCCTGGATTTGTAAGTCCACTTCTTTTACCAGGTAGGGGAAGTTTTCTGTCATTATTTCTTCAACTAGATTTTCAATATCTTGCTCTTGCTCTACTTCTGGCACCCCTATAATTCTGATGTTGGTACGCTCCTTACACTGTCTTCATATTTTTGGATTCTTTTTTCTTTTTACTTATCCATTTGGGTGTTTTTTGCTTCTTCGTATTTCAGTTCTTTGACTTGATTCTTGCTTTTCTCTAGTGTGTTGTTGGATCTCTGTATAATATTCTTTATTTTAGTCAATGTATGCTTAGATTTATTGAAGTTCTCACTAAGTTTATCAGCGGTTTCTAGAAGATTTTTGAAAAACCTTGTAACCATGGTTTTGAACTCTATATCCAGTTATTTGCTTTCTTCCTTTTCTGTCATTTGTGATCTGTTCCTTTGTCTCTGCATTTTAGCTGCTTCCCTGGGTTGATAGAGTGGCTTTCTGTGTTAGGTGATCACTGAGAGGAATTGACCTCCAAGCCACTTGGTTATGGGAATCAGCTGTGTCTACAGTGGGAGAACTTCTGTGCTGAAGACACCCTTATGGGGCAAGAGTTGTTTCAGTGGGGCTTTGGTGCTCACTGAGTCTGCCCCCTGAATGTGTCCCTTATGAATCTGAGGAGTTGTAATTAGGATGGTACCACTCTGACCACTGGGTACACTGGCTCTTGGATCTCTAAGGAGGTGCTGTTTTAGCCTTTGCCTGAGGCTACTCAGCCTTTTATATTCAAAAGCCTCTGCTCGCAGCTTGGGTGGGGCGGGTTCTCGGGGAGTCTACAGGCGGAGCCTAAGAGGCACCAGGTCTCAAGCTGCTCTGGAGTTCCTCCCAGTGCCCAATGGTTCCAGAGGGTGTCAGACGGTGCCAGACAGTCCAGCTCTTCCCCATATGGTTCTGAGTCCCCAGAAACTCGCCTGGAACTGGAGTACAGAGCCGTCGGGAGCTTGTGCCTCCCTCTGGTACCAAATGCTGCCAGCCCCTTTCTGCAAGCCCCTTCTCGCGTGCCTCCGTACCTCTGCACTTTATTTCCGAACCTCCTCTGAGTCTCAGTCTCTTTCTAGTTGTAGAATTTCCACCCCACCAGCCTTCCTGTGGGTCTGGGTGGTGTCCATTTTTTCTTTTTGTTGTAGTTTTGAAATAGTTGAGCACAGCCACAATTCCAGTATTTACCTGTGCCGCCATCTTGGTTTCTTCTCTCTTATAATTTTCTTAACATTTTCTTTTCTCTAGCTTATTTTATTGTAAGAATACAGTGTATATTAACTGCAGCATAGAAAATATGTGTTCATCAACTGTTTATGTTATCAAATAGAGACCCGGTGTACAAAAATTTGTGTACTCAGAGGGGTCCTTCAGCCCGGCTTGTGTCCTCTCATCCCCTCGGGGATGTCCATCTGCTAGCTTAGGCCCGATCCCCAGGGGATCGGGCCTAAGCTGGCAGTCAGACATCCCTCTGCAACCCAGGAGCCCTCGAGGATGTCCACTTGCCAGTAGGGAGCAGGCCTAAGCTGTGGTCGAACATCCTTAGTGCTGCAGAGGAGACGGGAGAGGCTCCCGCCACCACCGCTTTACTGGCAGCCGTCAGCCTGGCTTGTGGCTGAGCAGAGCTCCCACTGTGGGAGCACACTGACCACCAGGGGCAGCTCCTGCATTGAGCATCTGCCCCATGGTGGTCAGTGTGTGTCATAGTGACCAGTCATTCCCAGTCATTTTGCTATTAGAGTCAATTTGCATATCACCCTTTTATATAGGCTAGAGGCCTGGTATGTGGATGGGGGCCAGCTGGTTTTCCCTGAAGGGTGTCCCAGATCAGGGTGGGGTTCCCACTGGGGTGCCTGGACAGCCTGGGTGAGGGATTGAGGGCCATTTTCAGGCTGGCCACACCCCATTCAGGGTGGGGGTCCCCACTGGAGTGCCTGGCCAGTCTGGGCGAGGGTCTGAGGGCCGTTTTCAGGCTGGTCACACCCCCTTTAGGGAGGGGAGTCCTGCTAGAGTTCCTGGCCAGCCTGGGTGAGGGGTTGATGGCTGTTTGCAGGCTGGCCACAGCCCCTTCAGGTTGGGTGTCCCTGCTGGGGTGCCTGGCCAGCCTGGGTGAGGGGCTGATGGCTGTTTGCAGGCTAGCCATAGCCCCCAGTGACCCAAGCTTCCAGTGAGGCTGGCTGGAAGCAAATATCTGGGATTTATTTGTCTTCTGTAGTTGAAACTTTGTTGCTTTGAGAGGAGGCCACAGCTGGCCAGGGCAGGCAGGAAGCTTCGCTTCCTCTATTGCCGGGGCAGCCAAGCCTCCTGCTTGCTCCAGCTCAGTGGCTGCTGGATGCCATCCTGGTTGGATTAATTTTCATATAGTCGCTCTGATTGGCTGGTGGGCGTGGGTTGGGGTGTAGCGGAGTGATACCAATTTGCATGTTTCTCTTTTACTAATGTAGGTAAAGCTTCCCATCAACAGTAGGCTGTTAGTAGTTAAGGGTTGGGGGAGTCAGAATTTATATGCAGATTATTAGCTGTGGGGGTGGGGTCATTGGCATCCTTGACCCCCACGTACTTCAAGGATCAGTTATACAAGGTTGGTATCCTGTTTTGTTTTAAGTATCTAATCTAATAAAAGAGTAATATGCAAATTAACTTCACTTCAAGACACCTAGCCACACCCACCATCCAAGCCACGCCCACCAGCCAATCAGAGCAGCTGTATGCAAATTAACCCAGCCAAGATGGCGGTCAGCAGCCATGGAGCTAGAGCAAACAGGAGGCTTCCATTACACCAGTGATGGAGTTGAAACTGCCTGCTTAGGCCGGCTGGGCCTCTGCTCAAGGCAACAATGTTTCAATTATAGAAGCCACGGAGCTGAAACAAACAGGAGGCTTCGTTGCCTGTTTAGGCCTCCACTCAAGGCAACATAGTTTCAATTATAGAAGATAAATAAACCCCAGAAACCTGGTTCCAGCCAGCCTCGCTGGGACGTTGGGTCAATGGGAGCTGTGGGCAGCCTGAAAATGGCCCTCAGCCCCTCACCCAGGCTGGCCAGGCACGCCAGTAGGGACCCGAACCCTGAAGGGACTGTGATCAGCCTGAAAACAGACCTCAGCCCCTCACCCACACTGGCCACACCTCCATGGGATGAGGGTCTCCACTGGGGGGCGTGGCCAGTCTGCAAACAGCCATCTGCCCCCCCTCACCCAGGCTGGCCAGGCATGCCAGCAGGTGGACATCCTCGAGGGGTCCCAGGCTGCAAGAGGGCACAGGCTGGGCTTGCCATCAGCCCCTTACCCAGGCTGGCCAGGCACGCCAGCAGGTGGACATCCCTCGAGGGGTCCCAGACAGTGAGAAAGCACAGGTCATGCTGAGGGACCCCCCGAGTGCACAAATTTTTGTGCACCAGACCCCTGGTTTTATTATATTTGTTGAGCAGCAAAGGAGGAAAATCATACACTCATTTTAATAAATTCCTAAAAATATAATTCAACTTGCAGTCCTGATGAAACTTAGTGCAGTATGTTTGCAGGGGTGGGGAAACTTCTGCCAAGGGCCATTTGTATATTTATAACATCACTAGAGGCCCGAAGCATTAAAATTCATGCACTGCATGGAGTGTCCCTGAGCCCAGCCTGCCCCCTCTCACAATCCGGGAGCCCTCAGGGGCGTGAGGTGACCCGGCGACCAGGGGAAGGCGACACCCCATCACACCTCTGCTGCTTCCACTGCCAGCAGTTCAAGCCTCAGCCGGCCCTGATTACCTGACCCTCAGGCAGTCCTGGGTAGCTGACATCTGAGGCTTGCCTGTGCCTCGGGCTGGCCCTGGGTAGCTGGGCAGCTGAGGGGACAGGGGGACTCAGGAGGCAGGCACACAGAGTGGCTGGGCCCACCTGGGGGCAGGCCCAGCCTTGCTGCACACCTGTCACTCCAGTGGGGCTGAGAGGACTGAGCGCTGCCATCTTGTGGCTGTGGGTGCTGCCATCTTGGAGGGCGGGGCAGTCAGTTAACATATTCTCTCATTGGCTGTGGTGTCACCATCTTTGAGGGTGAGGAAGTCAATTAGCATATTCCCTCTTTATTGGCTGTAGGTGCCGCCATCTTTGCAATGGTGTGAGGGTCAATTGGCATATTCCCTCTTTATTAGATAGGATTCTCAGGCCATACAAAATTATCAACTGAAAATTAGCCTGCTATATTTGGTCAAACATTTAATTAACTCCCCCCTAATGTCTTGGCCAAACCAGACCAAATGATTTTAAAGGCCTTACTATGGGCCATGGGCCAGACGTTCCCCACTCCTGGTCTAAAGGAATATAACATTAACAACAAATTTACTATGAAACACTAAAGACATACCTCTGAAAGTTAGGAATAAAATTAATCCCTTATAATCACTTATTCAATACATTCTGAGTTATTTAAAAGAACATAACTTTGGGAAAGAAGAAAACCAAAGGTTATTTGCAGGTGAAATTATTATCTGGAAAACTGTAGAATTCTTACAAAACTTCAGCAAGATATTTAATTGTAAAATGAACATATAAAAAGCAAAGCTTTTACGTATTAGAAATGAATATTTCACTCAAATTTTAATAAACTAATGTTCTTGAAATTAATAAAAATGTTTATTTAAGTTTGTGTCAAAGTTGGCAGTAAATTTCAGAGTTATATAACAATTTGCATCCAGTAATTTTTATGGTAGCACAACATTAATGTGGCCATATGTTAACTTGTTACAATTTTGTATTAAATTAATATTTGTAACATGCAGTTTTTCTGAACAAGCATAAAATTTTTTTCTTAGAATTACTTTGTTAAAAACAAACCAATAATACCATAGCCTCATTCTGAAAAGGTATGAACATTGAGGGAAGGGGGAAGCTTCAGTTTAGTTTATTCTTTATATGTCTTAAGTCATCATGTTTCTGGTCCTTGAATGCCAAGTTCTTGAGTCTCATTGTCATAGAAATGAGCACTGAGCTCAGTAGACAAAGCAGATAGTTTATTTAAAAGAGCTTGTGCACAAGGGAGTCCACCAGAAAGGAGAAATTGAGCTCCCCAAGGGGTTCTTGTGGATAACTTATATAGGTGCCTTGGTTGGGTATAGGGCAAGCATGTCAAACTCACGGCCCATGGGCTGCATGTGGCCCTCAATGAGTATTTTTGTGGCCCAGCCAATATACTGGTAACAGTATATAAGAAACATTTTCATAAAAACTTTGTAACTTAATTTTTACAATAGCCTGTTATATGTAATCTATACTAATAAAAGGGTAATATGCTAATTAGACTGTGAGACTTTCTGGACACTTTCTGGATGTCCTTCTGTACAAAGCTGGGGGCTTGGCTGGCCTGCAGACTACTCCCAAACAGCCTTCAGCCCCTTGCCTAGGCCAGCCACACCCCCGAGCGGGGACCCTCACCCTGATGGGGGTGTAGCCAGCCTGAAAACAGCCATCAGCCCCTTTCCCAGGCTGGTCATGCCCCCCAGAGGGGACCCCCACCCTGAAGGGGATGTGGCCAGCCTGAAAATGGCACTCAGACCCTCACACAGGCTGGCCATGCCCCCCAGCAGGGACCCTCTCAATGGGAGCATGGCCACTCTACAAACAGCCATCAGCCCTTTGCCCAGGCCCACCCCACCCCCAGCAGGGACCCTCACCTCAATGAGGGCATGGCCAGCCTACAAATGGCCATTGGCCCCTTGCCCAGGCCGGCCATACCCCCAGTGGGGACCCCCACCCAAAAGAGGGCATGGCTGGCCTGCAACCACCCCAGGCCCCTCACCCAGGCCAGCCCCACCCCAAAAGGGTCCCACACCCTGACCCAGGACCCCCCTTCAGGGCAGACCAGCTAGCCCACACCCGTGCACCAGGCCTCTATTCTATACTAATAAAAGGGTAATATGCTATTTAGACGAGGAGACTTTCTGGACATCCTTCTGGACAAAGCCATGGTGGTGGGGCCAAGGCAGAGGTGGTTAGGGGCGATCAGGCTGGTGGGGGGGTCAGTTGGGGCAAGCAGGCTGGCAGGAGGCCAGTTGGGGGTGAGTAGGCCAAAAGGGGGGAAGTTGAGAGTGATCAGGCCAGCAGAGGTGACCAGTTGGGGGCAATCAGGCAGGCGGGGGGGCAGTTGGTGAGCAGGCTGGCAGGCAGAGTGGTTAGGGGTGATCAGGCAGACAGGCAGGTGAGCGATTAGGAGCCAGAGGTCCCGGATTGCGAGAAGGATGTCTGACTGCCGGTGTCGGCAGTCAGATATCCCCTGAGGGTCCCAGATTGAAGAGAATTCAGGCCGGGCTGAGGGACACCTGCCCTGTGCACGAATTTTGTGCACCGGGCCAGTAGTTATTAATAATGAACTGCAATGTTCACTAATGACTGATTACTATAATCGTGTTGCATTCATTTACCTTACGCACAGGCGCATTTCTCTCCACTAATACTAGCAGTGAATATTTTAGCAGCTGATTGCCAGGTCATTAGTCTTGAACTGACTCGTTTTGTGTGTGCAACAGGAAATATATTACTTTCGGAGAACAAGAAAAATAGATTTATTTGCATTACACTTATTTGTGCAGTTACTCAGTGTCTGGTAAATTAATGTTCAAGAAAAAATATTAATTTTTATTAAAATGTTCTATTATTTTATGTTAATGATTACTCATTTATTTCAGCTCTTTGTATTCAGCATGTCTCTATTGAAATAAACTTAAGTTTTTATGAAAATTGAAGCTTTTGTTTTTTTTTGTGGCCCACATAAACTTAAACCTTGTTTATGTGGCCTGTGTTAGCCTTTGAGTTTGACATGCTTGGTGTAGGGCTTGGAAATAATTATTCTCTGGTGGCGGTTGATCCTGTAGTCACAAGATGTTTTCCATGGTCAGTGGATCGATCACTCAAAGGGCCTGTAAAATAATGCTCATACAAACATTCTGATTATCATTTAATTGATTTTCAAAAAAACAACTTATAGAACATGATGTTAAGAAATCATCATCCATTCTTTCCTTTAAGGATGTGGTTAGGTCAACTATGGCATTTTACTGAAAGCGAGGAGTCATAGACCTCTAAAATGGAGTTTTTTCAGTCAAAATGGAGTCCAGATGTTACCCCTATATTGTCTCAATTATTCTTTTCCATTTCTAAAATTATTGTCTTTATTACTAGAGGCTTGGTGCATGAAATTCATGTATGGGAGGGGGCCCCTCAGTCTGGCCTGCACCTTCCCCAATCCAGGACACCTTGGGGGATGTCCAACTGCCAGGATTGGGCCTAAACCGGCAGCCAGACATCCCTCTTGCAATCTGGGACCGTTGATTCCTAAGCGCTTGCCTGCCTGCCTGCCTGCCTGCCTCATTGCCCCTAACTGCCTCTATTTGCCAGCCTGATCACCTCTAACCACCTCTGCCTTGGCCTCCACCAACATGGCTTTGTCTGGAAGGATGTCTGGTCTAATTAGCATATTACCCTTTCATTAGTCTAGATGGCTGTAAGTTTTAATTAGTTTTAACATGGCAACATGTTAAATTATTGATATAGGCTTTTTAATTTCCTCAAGATTATGAATTGCAAGTGGAGTGAAGCAACATTTCCAGTTGACATATGGATCCACAGGTAATGCAATGTCTTAAATTAAGCTTGTGACAATTAAACCAATAAACTGTAGCAATAAGAAAACTTTTGATAAAGTTCAACCACAGAATATTCATCTCAATATATGCTGGAAAATATACCTTAAGTAAAAGGGTAATTATTTGAACTAGGTACCAAGAAAACAATGAATTTGGGCAAGAGTGGTTTTTTTTTAGAGCTCATAATATAACTAGAAGGTAGCCTAATAGCCTGTACCAAAGTCATAACTTCTAACCAAGACATTATAAAAGTCATAAATAAAATCACCATGGAACATGACAGAACTTTGAATGCTAATGTAGAAAGGACATTGGTAAGAATAAACATTCTGTGCTTTCACATTTTGGTAGATAGTTGGATCTCCCAAAACATAAGTAAAGACTGAAATCCAAATTTAAATTATTGTAAAGAAATAAAATACTGGTAAATTTTGAAGATGGTGGTGGAGTAGGTGCACCTCCTCCTAAGACCAGTCTGGAATTACAACTAAATCATAGAATAATTGACCTGAGTAGTCAACTAAGAACTGGCTAACACAAATTTTATAACCAAGGATTTACAGAAGCCACATTGAGACAGGTAGGAAGGGTGGAGATGGAAAAGAGCTGGCCCCACTCCCAGGGACAGCAGCTGAGAATCTGGAAAGATACCTCAGCTGCAAAGATTCCCCCTGAGGAGCTTGGAGTCTCAACTGCATATAAGGCTCCCCAGCCCAGAGCACCAGAGCTGGGAAGAGGAGCCCACATAACATCTGGCTGTGAGAATCCTCAAGGATTCTGTCCACCAGGAAGAGACAGGAGTCCCCTTAAAAGGCCAATACACAAAAGCTCATTTTCAGCCACTCACCCTTGGCTCTAGCAGAGGGCGGGTGGCTCACAGAGGAATAGGATCACGTGGGGAGAGATTGAGTTATAGGGGGAGGATTGAAGGGTCAGCTACCAGGCTAAGTCACTTACACTGAAGAACCCATCTTTTTTGTTCAAGTACTCACCTCCATAAGGCATCAGTCTGGGAGAATCCAGAAGCCCCATCCTCCTAACTCCCTATTGCCCCATCCTGTAGAGCTTATATCCTGCAGAGGACTCAGTTGTCTGTGCCCAGTGTGTAGAGATTTGGATAGATTCAGTGGGTTTCAGAGACTGAGTTGTGTGGCTCTTGGGCAGGGCTCATTTCCCCCAACCTCCCACAAGCCTAACAGGTGCTACTCCCTCATGGAAGATCGACTAGTCCCACCTTCTGGACTCCTGGCAACCCTACCCTGCCAACATTCGGCTCTATAGAAGGTCCAGACAGAATCCAGAATAGACACTTGTATGGCTGGCTCTAAGATTGGGGTCACCTTTTCCTTGCGTGCCCAATGTGTGCAGAGCCCTCCCTTCACACAGCCGAATCTTGGTCTGTTTGGGGCTAGTAAACTCTGCTGGCCTCACCCTGAAGTCTCCCTGAGACCCCATCCCACCACAAAGGTCCACAGGGTACATCTATCTTCAGTGTACCCTGGGACTTTTGCTGGACTCAACACCCAGCACTGGCACAAAGTTAGAATCTTTATCAACCTGCTGAACACCATTCACACCTACCTGGTGACTCACTAAGAAACTACCTCATGCAACTTAAGTGCCACCAGCAGTTTTTTAAGCGACTGAGCCTAACAGGCAGCTGGCAGGTGGAGGCAGATCTCAGAGTGCCTTGGGCCTTCCGCTGACCCGCCCCCAGGCTTAGTGCCAGTGGAAGCCAGCCTTGGTACCCAGCTTGACCCTTCCCATGCTCACCCAAGCTGAGTAAGGTGGCAACAAACTAAATTGTTTTACAGCTCCAAACAGGCAGCTCAGGGTTAGTCATGGGCAGCATCTAACATTGACCTACACCAGAGACCCTCCCAAAAGGCCCCAGAGCCAATTGGTGGTCCATGAGGTTCGAAAGGTTGGTGACTACTGCTTTAGACCACATAAGAGAAGGACCCAATTAGCTCCACAGGTAGCATATCCAAAGGGAGATCTCATAGGTACCAGACTCTGCTGGGGTGAATTCTGTTTTGTGTGGTCAGCACCCACACAGCAACTTGTACAAGGTTGATCTTCATATTCAGCCAGCCTGAGGATTGACCCAGGCACAGAGAAGCCAATAGCAATCAAACAACTACAACAGGAGGACTAACATAACCCACACAAGTGACATTCCTAGAGCACCTTGCTAGAGTGATCAGGTAGACTGTACTATAGAGCACCATAGGACACCTAACATAAGACTATTATAACAAGACTTGGAGACATGGCAGGTCTACCTAATACATATGAACAAATACAGAGGTAGCCAAAATGGAGAGACAAAGAAGCATGACCCAAATGAAGGAACAGAAGAAATCCCTAGAAAAAGGACTAAGTGAAATGGAGGCAAGCAAGGTACCAGACAGAGAGTTCAGAACAGTGATTACAAGAATGCTCAAAAAACTTAGGGGGGAAATGGATGAACACAGTAAGACCTTAAAGAGATAGTAAATATAGCCCTGGCCAGTTGCCCAGTGGTTAGAGAGAGCATCAGCCCACAGACCAAAGGATCACAGGTTCCTGTACCAACCTGAACCTGCAGGAAGCCCCCTTAGGAAGAACTAGAGTTTGAGTCTCTCGTAGAAACTGAGGAGTTGGCTTTGAAGCAGAGACTAATTTCCCATCATTGAGTGTCCTACTGTGCAATCTCTAAGTAGGGGGCCCACTAGTCCAAGTTAGGTTAGCCTGGTCTAAACACTCTCTTTGGAAAGCCCTGGAGGGAGACCAGGCAAGATCAGAGGGGAGACAGAGTAGCTGATGGGTGGAGGCTGACTTCAGGGAGCCTCAGACCATTCACAGATCTGCTCCCAGCTCTACACTAAAATAAGCCATTTACACATATAGGTACCTCCTATGAACACACAGGTCTAGCAGAAGCAGACAAAAAATATGAATACATGGTGGTAAAGGTTTACTGCCATAGACATCCAACCTGAAGGGTTAATTATTGTGCCACTGAGTCCATTAGGACAGCAGATTGCATACCATGGTTGGGGTTGAAACTCACAGTCAACCAGCCTTATGGTCAATTCCAACCACAAAAGGGCCATCAGCAATCAAGACCAAGTTACAATAGGAGGGTCCAAACAACCCACACAAGAGACATTCCTAGAGCACCCAGCTCAGGAGAACAAGGAGACTGCACCACTGGGAGCTGCAGGACACCTATAACACAAGGTCACCCCACCAAGAGTAGAGGCATAGCAGTCCTTTCCAAAACAGAAACAAACACAAAGAGGTAAAATGGATAGATAAAAACAAACAAACAAACAAACAAAACAGGCTCCAAATGAAAGGACAGGAGGAAACTCCAGAAAAAGAGCCAAATGAAATGGAAGCAAGCAATTTATCAGATAGAGAATTCAAAGTAATGATTATAAGAATGCTCAAGGAACCTGGTTAAAGCAACAACACAATGAAGAAGGATATAAAAACTATGAAAAATAATCAGGTGGAAATGCAAAATGCCATATCTGAAATACAGTATACACTGGAAGGAATTGTCAGTCAACTGGATGAGGCAAAAGATTGATTCAGTGAAATAGAAGACAAAATAGAAAAAAAAAATCACTCAATCAGAACAGAAAAAAGACAAAATATTTTAAAAGCAGGAGCACCTATACTAATAGCCTAAGTGGCATCACACCCTCACGTTGTCACAAGATAGCTGTCACAAGATGGCCGCACACACAGTGGAGGCTGGGCCTCCGTGCAGTGAGGCCTGGGAGTCCTGCAACTCTGCATAGCATGGAGGAGGTCGGTCCCGGCAGAGGAGGTGGGTTGAAGCAGGGGAGGGCAGTTGTGGGCGATCAGGCCAGCAGGGGAGGACAGTTGTGGGTGATCAGGCTGGCAGGGGAGGGCAGTTGTGGGCGATTAGGCCACCAGGAGAGCAGTTAGGCATCAATCAGGCCGGCAGGAGAGTGGTTAGGGGGCAATCAGGCTGACAAGCAGAAGTTTTTAGGGGCAGTGAGGCAGACAGGCAGGCAAGCAGTTAGGAGCCAGTGGTTCCGGATTGCAAGAGGGATGTCTGACTGCTGGGTTTAGGCCCAATTCCTGTGGGATCGAGCCTAAATTGGCAGTCAGACATTTCCCAAATGGTCCTAGATTGGAGAGGGTGCAGGGTGGGCTGAGGGACACCCCCCTCCCCATGCATGAATTTTGTGCACCAGACCTCTAGTAGTTTAAGGAAACTGGGACAACATAAAACATACCAATGTCCACATAATAGGGATACCAGAAGGAGAAGAAAGCAAGCAAGGAATAGAGAACCTATTTGAAGAAATAATGACAGAAAACTTCTGTGGCCTGCTGAAGGAAATTGTCACACAAGTTCAGGAAGCACAGAGAGCCCTAAACAAGATCAACACAAAGAGATCTACACCAAGACACATCATAATTAAAAAGGCCAGATCAAACACAAAGAATCTTAAAGGCAGCAAGAGAGAAATAAGCAGTTACTTACAATGGCATTCCCATAAGGCTGTCAGCTGATCTCTTAACAGAAACACTTCAGGCCAGAAGGGATTGCGTGGAGTATTCAAAGTAATGAAAAGCAAGAATCTGTAACTAAGATTGCTCTATCCAGGAAGGCTATCATTTAAAATTGAAAGTGAAATAAAAAAATTGAAGTGAAATAAAGAGCTTCCTAGACATAAAAAGACTAAAGGAGTTCATTACCACTAAACCAGCATTGTAAAACATGCTAAAGGGACTGCTAGAAGAAGAAGAAGAAGAAGAAGAAGAAGAAGAAGAAGAAGAAGAAGAAGAAGAAGAAGAAGAAGAAGAAGAAGAAGAAAGGGAGGGAGGGAGGGAGAGAGAGAGAGAGAGAGAGAGAGAGAGAATGAATCTAAAAAATGGCTGTAAATAGGTACGTATTGCCTGGCCAGTGTTGCTCAGTTGGTTGGGTGTCATCCCATGCACCAAGAGGTTGCTGGTTCATTTCCTGGTCAGGGCATATGCCTGGGTTATGGGCTCGACCCCCAGTAGGGAGTGTGCAGGAGGCATTGAGTCAATGTTTCACTTTCACATGTTTCTTCCTCTTTCTTCCTCTCTTTCTGAACATCAATAAAAATACTCTTAATTTTTAAAAATCCTCACTTGAGTATATTTTCCAATTGATTTTTAGAGAGTGGAAGAGAGAGGGAAAGACAGAGAGAAATATCGATGTGAGAGAAACACATTGATTGGTTGCCTCCTGCACACACCCTGACCAGGGTCTGGGCCAAAGAGGAGCTTGCAACCAAGGTATGTGCCCTTGACCAGAATTGAACCTGGGACCATTCAGTCAGCAGGCTGAAGCTCTATCCACTGAGCAAAACCAGTTAGGGCAATAAAAATATTTTTAAATAAATAAACAAATAATTTTAAATGTAAATGGCTTAAATGCTCATAAAGTTCATAGTTTTATAGGCCTATCTCAAGAAGCAAGAAAATCTCTAGTAAATGCTCCAATCAAAAGACATAGGGTAGCTGAATGAATAAGAAAACACAATTCATATATATGCTATCTACCAGAGACCCAACTCAGAACAAAAGATACAAGGCTGAAAATGAAGGGATAGAGAAAATATTCCATGCAAATTCAAATGAAAAAAAAGCTAGTGTAGCAATAGTTGTATCTGACAAAATAGATTTCAAAATGAGGGCCATAACCAGATACAAAGAAGATCACTACATAATAATAAAAGGATTGATCCAACAAGAGTATATAACACATAAATATATATACACCCAATATAGGAGCACCTAAATATATGAAAAAATTTTGGTAGACTTTAAGGGAGAGATCTACATCAATACAATCATAGTAGGGGACTTTTAACACCCAACTGTCAACAATGAATAGGTCTTCCGGACAAAATATCAACAAGGAAACAGCAATCTTAAACGACACACTAGACAAGATAGATTTAATTGATATCTACAGAATATTTTATCTCAAAGCTTCAGAATAGACATTCTTCTCATGTGCATATGGAACATTCTCAAAGATAAACCACATGTTAGGACACAAAAGAAGTTTCAATAAATTTAAGAAGATTGAAATCATATCAAGCATCTTCTCTGACAACAACAGCATGAAACTAGAAATCAACTACAACAAAAAAAACACAACTCTCAAAACACATGGAGGCTAAATAGCATGTTATTGAACAACTAGAGGCTCGGTGCATGAAATTCATACACTTTGGGGGTTCCTCAGCCCAGCCTGCACCTTTTTTCAGTTGGGATCCCTCGAGGGACATCCAACTGCCATGGAGGCAGGAGAGGCTCCAGCCACTGCTGCTGCACTCACCAGCTGTGAGCCCAGCTCAAGGTTTCTGGCTGAGCTGCACTCCCTCTGTGGGAGCTGACCACCAGGGGGCAGCTCCTACGTTGAGCATCTGCCCCCTTGTGGTCAGTGCATTTCATAGCGACCGGTTGTTCTGTCATTTGGTCAATTTGCATATTTGCCTTTTATTTTATAGGATGAATGGATTACCAATGATATCAAGGAAGTAATTAAAAAATTACCTGGAAACAAACAAAAATGAACCCACAGCCACGCAAAATCTATGAGACACAGCAAAAGCAGTCCTGAGAGAGAAGTTCATAGTTTTATAGGCCTATCTCAAGAAGCAAGAAAAATCTCTAGTAAATATTCTACAGCTAAAAGCATTGGAAAGTGGAAAAGCCCAGAATAAGTAAAAGTAAGAAAATAATAAATATCAGAGCAGAAATAAATGACATAGAAACTAAAAACAATAGATCAATGAAATCCCAAACTGGTGTTTTGAAAAGATAAATAAGGTCAATGCAGTTTTAACCAGATTCATCAAGAAACAAAGAGAAAGAACCCAAATGTAGTCAGAAATGAAAGAGGAGAGGGAATAACAGACATCACTATTTACCCTCTCTTCGCTAGTGTTTTCACAACTCAGGGATACTTGGTACCAAGGAGTCTCTAGTTAGTAGATAGTTCTGTTCCCTTCTCCTCCAAACAAGCCTCTTTTGAACTCTTCATAACTTTTACTCTAAGTATGTTTTACAGGCTTGGGAAAAATACCAACAAGACACTACCCTAGGACATCTACTGGACTGTCTCCTGAAAAACAAACAAACCATAACTTTTCAAGACAGCCCCCCTGGTATCTGTTCAAATTCAGCCCCAAATCCTCTTCCCTTCCTTATAGCTTAGCAACAGCCAGGACTTAAAACGGGAAGCGTCCTTTGTTTCTTGGGCTCTATTAATTAGCAATGCACAGGCCCTTTCCTCTCTTGGAAAGTAAAAATAAATTTCCTCTCTGCATCTCTTCTCTCTGGTGTTAATTCTTTTCATATTCCCTCTAGCCTGGCCAAATCCTAACAATTATTATGTTAAATGAAATAAGCCAGTGAGCGAAAGACAAGTATCACATGATCTCACTTATATGTGGAATCTAATGAGTAAAACAAAATAGGTCCAGAGACATGGAAGCATGCAACAGACTAATGTATTTCCGAGGGAAGGCTGGGGCACTTGGGATGGGGTGGGAGGGGATCAACCAAAGAACTTATATGCATAACCCATGGACACAGGCAATAGTGCAGGGAAAGCTTGGGAAGAAGGCAGGAGCAGGGAGAAAAGTGTCTAATATTTTCAACAATAAAGATATATTTAAAAAGATGTTTTTGAATGAAACAAGTTCCACACAGGATAATGTTCTTATAACTTCAGGTACGTTACAAAGAATAATACTTTAGGACAATACAACTGGGAGGAAAAACTACTAGTTGGCTATTGAAAAAAGTGATTCAGGTGCTGGCTTCAAAAGCACATGTACTAAAATTGAAATGATAAGTGAAGATTGGCATAGCCCTTTGCAAACTCATGTAGAATTCTGTATTTTAAAAAAAAGTGATTCAGGAAAGCCTAAAGCAAAGCTATTTCTTATTTTCTTGTTTTATGATCCCTAGGAATGCTTGTCAGACCTTGGGGGCAACACTCGAGAAAACACAAACAATCCTTGTTCAACCCAGATGTGCATGTACCAGCTCACACCTCTCAGCCTGCCACCTAAAGTAGTCACTTGTTAGTTGACCTGAGTCTCACTGCCTAGGTGTCCAAGTGAGAGGCTCCTCCAGGTCAGCAGAAACTCAAGGAGTTGCTTTTGTTTACCTGTGAAGTTAACAGCTTGTGTGTTATGTAGAAAGGCCCAGATAAGAGTCTTGTTTCTAGAAGTAGCAGGCCCATATGGAAAGGAGGTGGCAGGTGCATGGGGGGCCAGGTAGTGTGATCCTGAGCAATCATATTTCTCAGTCAAATGGAGGGTGGGGCGTGGTTGGGAGGGTTTTGTGCTTGGAGGGCTCTTGGGGGATGTCAGTGTTCAATTAATGATGTGGGAGGTGGTTATATAGGCATTTATTTACCTTTAATCATATATTAAATGGTGAGTTTATATGTTAGACACTTTTGTGCATGTGTATTATATTCACACAAAAGGTTTTGTTTAGTAAAGAAAACCAGAGCAATGATGGTTCCCTGCAGGATCGTTGTGAACTCTGGAGGCCAGGAGAGCATGAGTGGGAAAGACACTGCAGGTGCTCTGTAGGAGGGAGTAGCGCTGTCATGGCTCAGATGCCACAGGGAGTAAATACCAGGGCGATGTGTGCAAGATACACAAGTCTCAGAGCCTTTCCTCTGCAGCGAAGGGTTTTACGGATTGGGAATTCTCCACAAGTGGAAGCTCCGGCAAAGGTGTCATTCGCCAAAATCATGGGCCTTATTTCTCTCTTTTCAAACTTTCCACTCACTGTGGACCCAACTGCAGTTTCGTGACAGAGTCTCCCAAACTCCTTTCTGAAACCTCCTCCTTATTATGCCATCTCCTTACCCCAATGATATCCACATGTGCCTTCATTTCCACTCTTCTTGAGCCTCCTCTTTCTCTCTTGCCCTCTCTTTGTGACCCCTTTATTTCCTAAGTCATCGACATTCTCAGCTGGCCTGGCCACGCCCTGAGTGGTGGGTGGGCCTCTGCAGGAGTGTGGTTTCCATACAGCAGGGGGGATCGTGCCCAGATTTGGGAGTGCTGACAGGGTGAAAGGTCAGGGCCCAAGGATGTGCAGTTCGGGCTTGGCTAAGAAAGGGCACTCTCTTTCTGTAAACAGTGCCATTAAGATAAATCTCATTACTGAATTCAGTAGTGGACTGGGGTTCCACACAACGGGGATCTATGGACTGAACTACTAGCGGTTCCCAGTATGGAATCTGGGAACAGAACCAACATTTGGGGTTTTAATTCAAATAGGGAATTGACTGGAAAGCCAATTAGATCAGGGGCTCAATGCATAGACTGAAGCTCAGATCTGAGAGGCCCAAGACTCAGAAATAGCAAAAAACACCTGTGTTTCTCATTGTCCCCAGAGCCATCAGAAGTGCACTGTGGAGTCTGTCACTGCCATCACATTTGTTAAAAAACAAAATTCAACTGTAAATTTAAAGGTCAAATTGGATTTATTCAGTGATTCATGAGTGGGGCAGTGTCCCATCTAGCACAGATAAAGGCACTCTGAGGAGCTGTTCAAAATGCATAGGCAGAAGGGGAGGAACACTGTTCCAGGCAAGGTCACCTTCCTCTAGGGCAGCGGTTCTCAACCTGTGGGTCGCGACTCCTTTGGCGATCAAACAACCCTTTCACAGGATGGTCGCCTAAGACCATCCTGCATATCAGATATTTACATTATGATTCATAACAGTAGCAACATTACGGTTATGAAGTAGCAACGGAAATAATTTTATGGTTGGGTCACAACATGAGGAACTGTATTTAAAGGGCCAGAAGGTTGAGAACAACTGCTCTAGGGGGATAAAAATGACAATTAGGTTAGGAGTAAATCTTGGTTTGATGATATGGGCTTAGCATAAGTGACTCCATTTGGAGTCTGTTATATATTTTTTTAAAAAATAATTCTTTATTGTTTAAAGTATTACATATGTCCCCCCTTTCCCCCATTGCCCCCCTCCAGCTTGCCCCTTTACCCCCCATCCCAGGCCTTCAGCACCCTATTGTCTGTGTCCATGGGTTATGCATATCGGTTATATCTTTTTTTAACATTCCCATGTAACAGGAAGCTTGATGGGGGAGGGAAATCCAAGGTATGACCAACAGGGCTTAAGTGCCCATTGTCTATGTACTACATAAAATGTAGCAGTCACCACCCAGGTAGGATGGACAGGTAGGGAGAGGGGCCCCATTCCAGAAGCTCTTCTGGAAGCCCCACTAGCCAACTTCCTCATAATTTCATGATCAGATCAAATCATATAACCATCCTAACAGCAGGTGATCTGGGAAGCTGAGTATTTTAACTGAGTAAATTGTTGTCCCCAGTAATCTCAGAATTTTGTAAGGGAGGCAGAGGAAAGAATGGTTATAAACAAATAGGTAGTGTCTGCTGTGCTCACTAAATACTCCTACCCAGAATTGGTTATTCATCAGAAACCCATCTCCACTTAAACTTTCAATTAACACAAACAAGATGGGAATATATCCTCCATGGGACAGAACTAATCACTCTCAGTCACAACATTTCCCCAAGAAACATAGTTAAACAACTGTTCAAATGTTCTAGTGTGTAGAAATCATCTGGAATTGTTAAGTTGGTAGACACAATCCTCTAATCAGGAGCAGATATGCACATTAACCCAACAAAGATGGCGGTTAAATTTGCAAAATGCAGGCGGGTGGGCAGCGCCAGATGACACCAAGGGTCGGGGCCTCCCATCGGGGACTGGGGAGGCAGGGCAGGAAGCACCAGATGCCACCCAGGGTCAGCCCCCAGATCGGGGATGGGGAGGCAGGGCGGGCAGCACCATGCGCCACTGCAGCGTCTAGGCCTCTGATCTGGGTCCCAGGGAGGCAGAGCAGGCAGTGCCAGACACCACCCTTTGGGTTGGGGCCCCAGATCGGGGATGGGGGGACGCAGGCAGGCAGTGTCAGACACCTCCCACAGAGTCCACTGCGGGTCCAGGCCTCCCATCAGGGACTGGGGAGGTGGGGCAGGCAGGACCAGATGTTGCCCATGGGGTCCTGGCCCCAGATGGGGGATGGGAGAGGTGGAGCAGGCAGCACCAGGTGCCACCACAGGGTTCAAGTCTCCTATCTGGGACCCAGGGGGCGGAGCAGGGCAGTGCCAGATGCCACCCATGGGGTCCAGGCCCCAGAGTGAGGATGGGGGAGGCAGATTGGGCAGCGCCAGATGCCGTCTGCAGCGTCTGAGCCCCAATTCGTGACAGGGGAGGTGGGGCAGGCAGCACCACCCGGGAAGGCACTGTGAAACACATGCCCTTAAGGAAATTCAGGAGGTATTCACATTACATGGAATGAAATGTTCACATTTCAAACTTCTGGACTGTCCTTTATTAATGAATACAAATACATGTGATGAATCATGCGAGTGACAACAGGCAGAGGTTTTGATAAATTCTCTGAATGATGAACAGTTGGCAGCCTTTCAGACTATAACTTCAGCCATCGAAGATCAAACTGTACACCCCAGTTTTTCTTGGGTGGTCCAGGTGGTAGTGGAAAAACCTATCTTTATAAAGTTTTAATGCATTATATTAAAGGTCGTGGTGGTACTGTTTTTTACCCACAGCATCTACAGGAATTGCAAATTTACTTCTTGGTGGAAGAACCTTTCATTCCCAATTCCATTACCAATCCCATTAAATGAAACTCCAATTTCTAGACTTGATATAAAGAGCGAAGTTGCTAAAACCATTAAAAAGACCCAACTTCTTATTATTGATGAATGCACCATGGCATCCAGTCATGCTATAAACGCCATAGACAGATTAGTAAGAAAAATTGTGAATTTGAATGTTGCATTTGGTGGGAAAGTTCTCCTTCTCAGAGGGGATTTTCAACAATGTCTCAGTATTGTACCACATGCTATGCGATCGGCCATAGTACAAACAAGTTTAAAGTACTGTGATGTTTGGGGATGTTTCAGAAAGTTGTCTCTTAAAACAAATATGAGATCAGAGGATTTTGCTTATAGTAAATGGCTAGTAAAACTTGGAGATGGAAAACTTGACAGCAGTTTTCATTTAAGAATGGATATTATTGAAATTCCCTGTAAAATGATTTGTAATGGATCTATTATTGAAGCTACCTTTGGAAATCGTATATTTATAGATAATATTAAAAATACATCTAAACATGCAATTCTTTGTCCAAAAAATGAGCACGTTCAAAAATTAAATGAAAAAATTTTGGATATATTTGATGGAGATTTTGACACATATTTGAGTGATGATTCGGTTGACTCAACAGATGATGCTGAAAAGGAAATTTTTCCATTTAATTTATTAATAGTATTACTCCTTCAGGAATGTCGTGTCATAAACTGAAATTGAAAATGGGTGCAATCATCATGCTACTGAGAAATCTTAATAGTAAATGGGGTCTCTATAATGGTACCAGATTTATTATTAAAAGATTACAACCTAACATTATCGAAGCTGAAGTATTAACCGGATCTGTAGAGGGGAGAGGTTGTTGTGATTCCAAGAATTTATTTGTGCCCGTCTGACACTGGGCTCCCATTTAAATTAATTCGACAACAGTTTCCTGTGATGCCAGCATTTGCAATGACTATTAATAAATCACAAGGACAAACTCTAAACAGAGTAAGAATATTCCTACTTGAACCCGTTTTCGCACATGGTCAGTTATATGTTGCTTTCTCTGGAGTTTGAAGAGAGTGTGATGTTAACGTTAAAGTTGTAAATACTTTATCCCAAGGGAAATTAGTCAAGCACTCTGAAAGTATTTTCACTCTTAATGTGGTGTACAGGGAGATATTAGAATAAGTTTAATCACTTTATCAGTCATTATTTGCATCAATGTTGTTTTTATATCATGAGTTTGTTGTTATATCATTTTATTACTGTTTATTTATTAATAAAATTATGTATTATTTTCATATACATTTTACTCACTTGCTTTTATCTCTCACACTTTTATTATAGAGAAAGGGCAAATAGCAATATTAAAATATTTCTGCTAATTAATTCCCTTTTAATGTGCATAAATTTCATGCACCGGGCCACTAGTCCTATCTAATAAAAGAGTAATATGCAAATTGACCATCACAAGATAGCTGTCCCCATGTGGTCAAAGATGGCCACCACAATATGGCCAGCAAGGGAGGGCAGTTGGGAGAGACCCAGGCCTGCAGGTGAGGACAGTTTTGGGGGACCCAGGCCTGCAGGGGAGGACAGTTGTGGGGGACCAGGCTGGCAAAGGAGGACAGTTGGGGGGACCAGGCTGGCAGAGGGGGACAGTTGGTGGGAACCCAGGCTTGCAGGGGAAGACATTTGGGGGTACCCAGGCCTGCAGGGGAGGGGAGCTGGGAGGGACCCAGGCCTATAGGGGAGGGCAATAAGGGGGGACCAGGCTGGCAGAGGAAGACAGTTGGGGGGGACCCAGGCCTGCAGGAGAGGACAGTTAGGGGAGGGACCCAGGCCTGCAGTGGAGGACAGTTGGAGGGGACCATCCTGGCAGGGGGAGGGCAGTTAGGAGCAATCAGGCTGGCACAGGAGCAGTTAGGCGTTGATTAGGCTGTCAGGGAATGTTTAGGGGCAATCGGCAGGTGAGATGTTGGGAGCCAGCGGTCCTGGATTGTGAAAAGGATGTCCAACTGCCCTTTTAGGCCCGATCCCACCGGGGATTGGGCCTAAATGGGCAGTTGGACATCCCTCAAGGGGTCCGAAATTGGAAAGGGTGCAGGTTGGGCTGAGGGACACCATCTCCACCCCCCACTCCCACTCCATGAATGAATTTCATGCACCGGGCCTGTAGTATATAATAAAAGGCTAGTGTGCAAATCAACCAAATGGCAGAACGACAGGTTGCTATGATGTGCACTGACCACCAGGGGGCAGACAGTCAATGCAGGACCTGCCCCCTGGTGGTCAGTGCACTCCCATAGTGGAAGCATTGCTT
>PVJC01017053.1:0-33370 GCA_004026665.1 Murina feae
CCCACTTCCCAGTGCCACCAAGGGGTCTGGGGAGCTGCCAAGCAGGACCCCGGCCCCTGCAGCCTTGCTTTCCTGCTCCCTGGTTCCCCGCAAAGGGCCTGGGCAGCCACCAAGCAGGCCGAGACCCCCCCGCTGCCTCTTTCCCACTCCCCGTTTCACCACCTTGCTTTCCCACTTCCTGGTGCCCTGCAAGGGGCCTGGGAAGCCCACCAAGCAGGCTGCAAACCCCCTGCCGCCTCTTACCCGCTTCCCGGTTCCCTCCAACCCTGCCGCCTATTTCCCACTCACGGGACCTGGGTCCTGTGCTGTTCTGCCCAGCAGCCGCTCTGTGCACTCGGGAGGTCCCTCAGCCCCGCCTGTGCCCTCTCATAGTCTGGGACCCCTCGGGGGATGTTCACCTGCTGGCATGCCTGACCAGCCTGGGTGAGGGGCTTTAAAGCTGCCCACAGCTCCCATTGACCCAATGTCCCAGCAAGGCTGGCTGGATGCCGGTTCTGGGGTTTATCTCCTATAATTGATCTGTTCCTTTAAGGGCTGGGGTTTGTTTATCTTCTATAATTGATGCTGTTCCTTTAAGGCTAGGCCTTTTACTAAGGAAGCCTGCTCTGCCTCACCTCCCAGCTTCTATAATGAAACAATTGTTACTCTTAGACTCAGGCCTGGCTTCAGCTCCTTATGTTGCAAATTGTTGCAAATGTGTTTTGCTTCAGGCAAAAGGCTAAGGAGCCAGCACGCAGGTAGTTTCACCTTTGCTCCTGCTGCAACAGACGCTGCTTAAATGTTTACTCAGGTCCGTGAGTGGCGGCTGCCATGTTGGCTAGGCTAATTTGCATACAGTTGCTCTGATTGGCTGTTGGGTGTCCCGGAGAAACGGTTAATTTTACTATTCCACTTTTATTAGTTTAGATAATCAGAATATGCTGTCATGATTGGATCTTATTCATTCCAATGGCTTTAAATAGTATATACTGATGAATCCAAAATGTGTTATACCAGCCCCTACCATTCCAAGTGACAGTTTCATGAAATCTTTTGTCCTGGTAAACAGCAATCTCCAACCTTTTCCTTCTATATTTGATACCTACAACCAGGCTGCTAAGCCAAGTTACAAATTTTAGTGTTTTCTTATAGTAACACCCCCCTTCTGATATAAATCTCTATATTACTTAGTGTAACCTAGCTACTGTAATAAATAAGCACTGAATTTCAGTGGTTTAACAGAGTACAAAAGTATTTCCTAATCATGTAGCAGTTCTACACTTATGGTCCTTGTTGCTTTTCTTCACATAGTGAATCAAGCACTCAGGTTACTTCCACGTTATGGTTGTTGGTCTCCTAGACATGACAGTTCTCTGCCTCAATCTGGTAGATATTTTATAGGATTCCAGGACAGAGGAATAGGGAAACTGAGACAAGAAAGTTAAAATAAGGCCAAACAGTGTGTAGTTTGCAGCCAGCTGGTAACTAACAAGCCTTTTTCTTACCCGGCCAAGGATACAGAGAAATGGCTTAAAAAAACAAAAAACAGAAAAACCTCCCTAATGAGAGCACACAGAAAGGGAGGGGTTAAAGGGGAAAGAAAAAAAGGGCCATTATACTCCCTGAGCAGAGAAGCCGCAATCTCAAGGCCTGGCAAGGTAAAGTTGTCAGGTGCTTTTCATGAATTCTGGGAAGGTCACAACAAAATAAAAAAAGGGACCTTGAGAATTAATCTGTATGAAAACAGTCGGCTGAGGGATTTTGGAAGCCTATAGACAGGAAGGTATATGATGCCTCAGATCCCCACCCAACTTGTTCTTCAGATTAGCTGAGAGCCCATCTATACTTCATTAGCCAGATGTACAGGTTTGCCTGCTTTGCTTTTTCAATATAGGTGCATGCTTTAATAAATTGGCTTTTCACAAAGCAATCAAGGTCTCATGCATAAATCATTTATATGAGAAGACAAGGATTGTGGCTGGGGACAGCCCTCTCCCACTGACTCATGGGTCTGTCCAGTGATATCTCTCTGATGTCAGTGATAGGTGCCTGTAACAAATAGATAAGGGGATGAGAACTTTGTATCTGAGGACAAAGAGCTCACCTTTATAACTTCTATTAATCCTATATAATAAAAGCCTAATATGCTAAGTATCTGGTCGTCCAGTCAGCCATTCAACCAAGCAACGTGTAATATGCTAATGATATGCTAAGGCTGCTCAACCGCTCACTATGATGTGCACTGGTCACCAGGAGGCAGACAGTTGACCGGTTGACCAGTCGCTATGATGTGCACTGACCACGAGGGGGGACATGCTCCAACGAGTAGATGAGCTTGCTGCTGGGGTCTGGCCAATTGGGATTGAGCGAGATGGGCCAGACATGCCCTGGAGCCTTCCCGAGACCCCTCCCCGGCTGGCCAACCTCCCATGTCCTTCCCCAGCTCCAGTTATGCACTGGTGGGGCCCCTCAGCCTAGCCTGCACCCTCTCATAATCTGGGATCCCTTGGGAGGATGTCAGAGAGCCATTTTCAGCCTGATCCCACAGGCCAGGCCGAGAGACCCCACTGGTGCATGAATTTGTGCACTGGGCCTGTAGTTGTTGATAACAGCATAAAGCATGATGTCACATTATCATTTTTATGGTAGGCTCACATTCTATTAACTTTTTTATGTTTAATCCTATTTGCTATCATTGTTACTTCTTTTCTTTTTGAGAAATAACAAGTCAAACATTAGGCTGCCAGTTTTGCCTCCTAACAACTTACACTGGCGTATCAAATATTTCTAGGTCTTAAAGGAAAGCTCTTCCCAACACTGGACTTTCCCGTGTGCTTTTCATTAACATCAGCCCCAACCTAAGACCCTTATTTCTGGAAATGTTTTTACATTGACTTTTACTAAAACTTGGCAACTTACCTATGTACCTAATGCCCAGCTTTTCTTATCCCACACTTTCCTTTTGTGCTACATAAAATTCTGTGACTCACCACTACTTTTCCTGGCTTTCTGCCTTTCATATATATTTAAACTTTGATATCTTTATGTCAGAGTTCTGCTCAAGGTCAGTCTATCTCATTATAAAAGATCAGTGATGATAGCCCTTCTACAAACCACTCACTTATGATCAATAGCCTTTCTATAATAATTCATATGCTCTTCCATTTGGCAACTTCGGAGTCTATCTGATTTATCAAGAAAACATCAATTTGCATCATCCTATCTATACTAGAGCATAAGTTTTTATCATGTATGGAGAATGGAGCTTAAAGAAATTGGTTATCAGAAAGCTAAAGAATATCACTAAGGAAGAAAGAAGCCTAAACACCTAAATTTGCCACTGTGCCTTTGAACCATCAATCATATTTCAGATCTCATGCACTCCAGCGGTGACGTTGTGAGAATTAATATCTTCATGAGGCATTACATACGAGTAAATTGCCTCCGCTTCCAATCATCTAGATGAGCATTCCCTGAGTTCTTCAGTGCCTACCGTTTTCACTGGGGTGTTTCGGAGAAATAACTCTTCTCAAAAATGCAAACTGGATCAAATACAGTCCCAAAAGTGTCAGCTCTGGGGGAAAAGTACTAGTACAGAATCCAAGCACACTTAGAGATTTCAGAGGCCCTGCAGCCCATCTCTTTGATTTTACAGACTTAATCTAGGATTTTTCCACTCAGAGTGTGGCCCACAAACAGCAGGTGGGCACTGTTACAAATGTAGAATTGCAAGCTTCACTCCTTATCTGTTGAACAGGAATCCACATTTTCACAAGATCCATGATTATGTATAAGCATAATGAAGTCTAACACTGGCCTATAGACCAATTCTAGCCTGGCAGCTGGTATCAGAGATGGTCAGGACTCGGGCATTATGTCTCCCAGTCCAGGGCATTTCCCTCATGGCCCACTGTCCCCAGGGATGACTCCTTGGTCTTCACTTTCCACCACAGTGGGTTTGTTTGTGCAACCTCTGTGATTACTGGTCGGCATCCTGACATGAGACCATGTCTTTCAGAGAATCTGAAACAACACACCGAGAAACCTACCTTGGCTAAATGCATCAGAAACCAGCTTAAAAGAAAGGAGTGCCCTGACTGGTTTGGCTCAGTGGATAGAGCGCTGGCCTGAGGACTGAAGGGTCTCAGGTTCGATTCCAGTCAAAGGGCATGTACCTTGGTTGCGGACACATCCCCAGTAGGGCGTGTGCAGGAGGCAGCTGATCGATGTTTCTCTCTCATCGTTTCTGACTCTCTAACTCTCTCCCTTCCTCTCTGTGAAAAATCAATAAAATATATTTAAAAAAAAAAAAAAAAAGAAAGAAAGGAGTGGATTTCCCCATTGCTTATCCATACAGCTCCTGAGGTCCAGGATACATAACTCTTTTCCTAAGATGAGTTCTATTTGTTTACAGGGCCTTACCTAATGAAACCAAAATAATTAATGGCTGGATATGACCAAAAGAGCAGGCAATGCCTTGAGGGAGTAACCCCACTGAGGGACAATGTAATTTAAAGAGTTCCTACCAGGAAAAAGAGGCTGGTCAAAAATTAGACTCTAGTACACACAGAAATGGAGTAAATATAGGTATCAAATTGTTTAGAAATAAATAAGGGTTCATAGACAAACTCAACGGATGAATTAGCATTAAAATCTAATTTTAAGTTAGATTGAACAGGACTGGGAACTGCTTCTGTTCTCTGAGATGTTCCAAATACGTTGCTTACACCAAACAAACAAAAACTATGGGTTTAGTGCTGATATCAGTGTTTATGAGGATATCATCTATTTCTGAGGCCGTGACAATAGACTATACTCTCCACTTTGGTTGAGGTCACCTGTGAGGTTCATGGCGCAGGAAACTGAGTCAGAGAGTCAGGCAGATTGAAGGGGGAGAATTTATTCTTCGCTCCCGGGCAGGTCCAGAGGTCCTGGGGTTGGGCCGGTGGAGTCGCACTGAGAGGGAGTCCGGGGCATTTTTTTATACAGCTGTTCAGTGAGGGCAGGGGAGCATGAGCTGTGGGAGTTCTCGCCATGGGGTCTTCACGGTTTCCAGGAAGGAATCTATGTTGCCATCTGTCTGGTAGCTGACCTGTTAGGAATTCCAGGGAGGGACCGGTATCTGCGTCGCCATCTACCTGGTGTGCTAGCTTGTTAGGAATTCCAGGAAGGGCATCATCATCTGCCTCGCGGAGGCATGCATCAGCTCCTGGACCCCCCTTCGACCTAACATCACTCATTGGTGGTCCTTGGTTGCAGGCCTGAGATAACAGCAAGGAGAGTTACACTGTTTAAGATCTCACTGACTTTTCCTTTTATGCCTCTCCCATCCTTATCAACTATTGTTTGGCATCACAAAAGAGGCCAATCTTTTTATATACCTGGTAGCAGTAAAGTTCTATCAGGAAAGGGGCATGGTTTAAACCTCTTCTGTTTAAACAATCTCATCTACAATACACTGTGTACAGACGTAAAGGAAATGATACCAAAACAACTTTTTTTTGCAGAATTTTTTCTCAGAATAAAATATTCTATACACTGAAAATATTATGGAATTTAAATAATTTAAGCATTTAAACAAGCAACCAAATTGGACATGACCTTTTCCTCATGAGTTAAATATTCTATTATTTTTATTGAACTTATTGGGGTGACATTGGTAATAAAATTATGTAGGTTTCCAGTGTACAATTCTATAATACATCATTTGTATATTGTATTGTGTGTTCACCATCCAAAATGTTGTCTCCTTCTATTTATCCCCCCTTTAACCTCTTCTACCTCCCCACCCCCCCTTTGTCTCTGGTAATCACCATACTGATGTCTGTTGTCTGTGAGTTCTATGAGTTGATTTTGTTTTATTTTTGCTTAATCCCTTCACCTTTTTCACCCAGAACTCCAACACTCACCCACTCCCACAGCTGTCAGTCAGTTCTCCGTATATGAATCTATTTATATTTTGTTTGCTTATAACACTTGGTCATGCTATACTCAGCTAAGCTGGTATAAGACCATTTTTTCTCCTTTCAATAATGCATAGAAGTTTTATTGTTCCACCCATCCAGAGCAGTCTTAAATACAGTAGAGAAGGAAATTGTGTATTCTTATCACCTAATGTGCATACTGTTTGCAACCATATGTCATGTGGCTAAGCATTAAATTGAAGTTATTTTTAAGTTACTTTTGCAGAAGCACTATTTTTTAAAAAATTCTCTTTAGAGTAAGCCAGATTCTAGGGTTGTTGTTTTTTTTAATTAAAAATAAAATTTCTCAGCTCATTCCTTTTTAAATTACCCTTAAACAATAACAAAAGACCCTTCTTTTCACTCAGTTACCCCAGGAACTTAACATTATATTTAATATTTCTTGTAGAACACTTGTCTCTCACTTAGGTTTTAAACAGTACAAAATTCACAAACCATTCAATGCAACTTAAGCTTTTACTCAATTGTTTATTTAAAGCGTAGCTTTTTTTTCCATAATAGCTAAAGACTTGAAAATTGTTCAAAATGACTTCCTTTATAATTTCAAACCCCAAGTAATTGCTTTTTTTGTCTTCCAAATGTATTTCAAAATTGGCTATGTGTTGATGTGTTGAGTGGAGTCAGAGTACTGACTGTAGCAAAATTGACTAGACCTTTGCATAAACACATGATTTTTGTAATTAGAAATCTAATTCCACTTTCCCCTTGTCATTATCCACCAGTAGCAATACATTTTATCTTTTCATAACTTTTGTCACAAGATATGTGGCCTCCATCTCAAATTCTATCTCAATTTATTTTTCCTGATAAGATATTTGTATTTTTCTTTCATGCTGAATTCTAATTAGTGCTATTTCTTTCCTTAAAAAAAAATCTATTTCCAAGAATCCTTGTCATACGCCTGGCAACTCTGTGCTCCAGCTCCGTAATTTAGTCTTCTGGAAATCTATTAGTGACAGTCCTGGCACGCTCTTTTTTCATGTGCTCAAGCTCTCCTTTGATCATTGCTCTTGAAAACCTTAGCCCCTTCAATTACGCTGCTTTCTTTGTGGAACGAAGTCATGTTGCACATCTCAGGCATATTTTATCAAAGCACAGAGTGCCTGACTTGTGCCTTCCTCCATCCCTTATCGATTGTTTTTTTCACATAGCAAAAGAGGCAACATCTTTTGATGTGCCTGGTTTCAATAAAATTCTATCAGGAAAAGGGCAGAGTTGAAGCCTTCTCTTAAGTTTTTACCATGATCTGAGTAGTTTGTGTCCTTGGTAGCACTGCTCAAGGATCAACCTGATTCCCAAGACAGCTTATTGAATCACTAAAAGCGATGTCAATTTAAATCTTAAAATGCCATACTGTGGTAGTGTATCATGGAAGCGTTTACTTTCCCTTTCAGTGTCTCACAAAACAATCTCTTCTGTCAAGGTGAAAAAATATTTTCAGAGAAAGTAATCATGGGATACCCAGAAGCTCTGGCGTTACGTAAGCTTCAGTCATACATAATTAGGTAAGCTGCAAAATCTGCGTTTTATTGTTTTCACCACAGGAGTGGAAGTTTCCTAATCATTATGTATCTCTAAGTAAAGAAGACCCAACCGCTCAGAGCAAATGGACAGGTACAATTTTCCACCACTAGTTTGAGAATTTTATGAGTAAGGAACGATGTCATATTCACTTCCACATTAGTTCCTAGCGGAGTACCTCACAAAACATGTTTGTTGAATTCAAGCCAATGTTCTCTTCACACATAGCTGGATATTTGTCCAGAAAAATTGGTTTACTCCAGAACAACAAAGAATTGCAATTCAGCATAAGCTATCTAATGGTGAACTATACAAAAGTCTGGAGAAACAAATGAAAGGAATGCTTTTTATGGATTTGGGAGGGAGTGTTGTTAACAATGAATCCATTCTTAAAGTTAAAAGAATAGTGACTTTTCCTTGGCTGGGCTATGGCAGCCTCTCTTTGGCTGGGCCTTTACTGGGCAGGAAGGAAATATTTTCTTCCTTTTGCTGAGGTAATGTAGCACCACTTCCTGTCGGAGGTGCAAGGTACATCTCTTCCTGTTGGGGTCAGTTGTGTGCCTTGAGTGAGGTATATAAGTGTTCTCTCTTCTAACCTCCCTGATTCAATTTTAAATGAGTTTCCTTTTGTTTAATATCTTTCATATTACTTATATCTTTAAATTAATGATGCCATAACCTAGATAATTTGATTTTTTACAAATATTGGTTATGTTTAGAATTTTGTGCTACAGTCACTGCACATAATTCCCAGTTGTTTTTAACATCATAAATTCATGGCGCAAGTAAGAAAGCAATGGAGAGAGAGAGACCTATGGAGCAGATGCTTTGGTAAACAGTCCTTGACTTACAGAAGCACATGACAAGTGAGATCTTAAAGTAATGAAATTACTTGTATGTGACTTTAAATAATTACATTCAACTGGGAGATCAGTGTTCAGGCAAAATTTTGAAGTACTTTTAAGAGGTTACTTTACAGTAATCCTATTTGAGAAGTCAATACAATAATAGTATCTTTCTTCTTAGTCATTCTTCCATATTTTTACCTCAATATATTTTAGATATCACATGAAACACCTGTCTTGGCATTTGAGCATGTTTGAAAGGTTTTAAGCCTCAGTAAATTTTCTTAGTGTTTTTAAAAATGGAAATCTTTTATATAGAATGGAAATCTTTTATTTCAGCAGTTTGAATGATGCAGCAATAACCGTCTCCCTGGGAGAATTGAAGAAGCAATGAACTGCAAAGCATGAACTCAGATGGTTGGATTTGGAAATCAGAAGAGCTCAGATTTCAAATATACAAGTTCTACACATATTCTAGTTCAAATAAAACTGTAGAAAGTCTCAGATTACTAGACATGTTTTAATTAAGCTACTTATAACGCAAATATGCATAGACGGACTCTCAATGCTAGGTCTTTTTAGGATTTACCTCTTTTAATAATCCCCTAACTGAGAAGAAAGTATAGCTCAAGCAGGTTAGATAATTTGACGGAAGGCACCTAGCCAATGATAGCAGAGGTGAGACATAATTGTAGACATGACTCAAAAATGGAGCCGTTTCTCCTGTCTCATGCTCTCTCTCAATGAAGACAGAACAATTATCATAAGTGCTGCATTTTCCACGCTCCATAAAGACTTGCCCTGAATTCAGGAACAATGAACTGCAGTGAGGGCTCTGACAGAATTTGTTGGACATTGAGCTTAACATCTTACAGTTAGTTTCCTCATCTAAAATTTGAGAATCTGAACTAGGGACTTTGATGATCTTTTCATGTCCAACAGTATGGACTGTAATATTTGGGAGGGAAGATAATAATAAATAAGTAGAAGTAGATATAGATACTTTATAATGCAATTAAAATTAAGTTTTCAGGGAAAACCACATATACTTAATTCACTAATCCATATTTTTTTAAAAATCAGAAAATTTACCTTTTCAGCATTTTAATAATTTTCTTTAATATATATGTTTATAACTCAAGGAACTCATACTTATTATAAAAAAATAAAATTCAACAGAAGATGTTGATTACCTCAATTTATTCATTTACTCCATCAGCATAAAACACATTAATAGGTTCCTAAAAGTATAATGACAAACTGAATTCTCCCTCTATTGGGCATTTCCTAGAATGGATACATATTTTTGTCCTTAAGAATTGTACTTGAGGATTGCAAAGGATCGATTGTGTTGATTGCCAGAGTCGTTGGTGTCAGATATGCACATTACTATAATTATGATTTTTGTAGTAATTAACTTGGTCCTGCCCAAAAAGAGTTCTTGCTTTTGTCCTGGGCTCCTAGGAGATAACCTCTTCAATTCTTGGAATTTCTGAAGTGATAGAAATGCACTGTTGCTCCTGGTGGGACCCTCAGATTATTCCTGATAGTTAGTGCTGATAAATGAATCATAACCTGATTCAAGCAGCACTTATGTATCATTCTATGACTCTGCCTTAAATTAATTTTTCAGTTGATTTATCATCTTTCATCATGAGTGTATTAAATAAGAAAGTTTCTACACCACAGAAATCCAACTCTACCCTCAAAATAAAAAATAAAAAAACTACATGTAAAAAGCCATCATCATTTTAATACCTAGAGGGAAAGAATGTTAACATTTGGGTAGAGAGAGACAGAGACAAAGAGAAAGAGGAACAGAGTGATTGACTTGAATATTTAAATTTGAGTCTAGACTATATCCCAGTATTTTAATGGATATACTAAATTTATCCTAATACATCCATGAGCTCATCCTTTGAATGCTATGGGAAATGCAATTTATTTGGCATCTGGGGCTTTTGAAGATGAATAAGATTAAGTACCTTACTTTAAGATGCAAATAAAATCTAATATCAGAGATATTTTCTTTAAATACATTTTATTCTTTAATAAAATTTATTAAACATCTGTTATGTGATTCATCTATTTATCATTGCAGATGGGCCAATAAATAAGAGAGACAGACATGATCCTCAGAATAATGGAGCTTTTATCTTATTGAAGGAGATAAATAAGAAACATAAATAAATAATAATATCTCATAGTGGTTAATACTATGAATAAAAAAATAGTGAAAATAAACAGAGTAATATGAAAGAGTGACTGGCTTGCTTGTCTAGATTGAGTGATGAGGGAATGTACTTATAAGGCTTACTTTTATGCTGAGTTCTGAATGATAAGAATCCATCAGCCAGACTCAAAATTGGGAGGAGCATTCCAGGCAGAATAAATAGTTAGTACTAATGCCTTAGTGTAGGAATAAGCTTAACATGTTTGATAAAAAAAAAAGTCAATAATGTTAGATAATATGTTGTCAGCCAGGAAGGGAATGTATGAGATCAAGTGTGAGAAGTTGAGAGAACCAGATCAAGTAGAGAGTTTGGCTGTTAAGTGTGATGGGAAGCCATTAAAAGTTATGGAGGGTATCATAACGGTTATATAAGGCCAAGAGTCAAAGTAACAAGTCTGTTAGGGGACTAGGGAAGAGGCCAGGTGAGAGCCTGAAGTGCCTCAGTGCGGGGGGATGGGATGGAGAGAAGCAAGTGGATTTACGCTTTGGTATTAGGGCCCAGACTTGTTAATGATTCAGATTTGGATTTGATGAGTAAATGAAAACAAACGTGTGTATTTTCTGCCATATCCTCAATAAAACAATACCTGACTTACAGTAAGCACTCAGTAAATATCTGTTTAATCACTGAGTCTTCTTCTTCCTTCTAATTCTCATTGACACTATCTTGACTTAAATCCTCACCAACTCATTCTTAGTCATCTGCAACCATTTTCTAACTTGTCTTTTTTGTGTTATACTCCTAACATCAGTAATTTTTCTAAAGTGATCTTTCTGGATCATATCTCTGCTCATATTTCATGCTCAAAAACCTTCACTAACTCTGGCGAAGATGGTTGTGTTTTTTTTGTTGTTGTTGTTTGTTTGTGATTTATTTCAAATACCAGAGTGCAACAGCATCATTTGATTCTTCAACCTTTAAGATCTCATTTAAAACCTAAAGATTTTTTAGAATGAGGCCATGGTACCTAAAATATTTAAAAATAAAAATAAAATGTGAGAGACAACACATTTTTAGGATCACAAAACTTAGGAAAGCCTCCAAAATAATTAAGAAATTTATCAAACATGTTAAGCTTATTCCTACACTAAGGCATTAGTACTAACTATCTTTCCAGTCTTCTCTCTCTTTCTCTACTAACTGTCTCCACCCAATGCATGAAAATGTATAATAGCTAAATAATGTGTGGCATCAAATTAGAGGGTGAGATTGTCACATATGAGGAAAAAGTATATACAAGAGGGTTAAGGAAAATAACAGGAAAGGGCACTTTGTTTTTCTGAGAATGAAAAATCATCCATGATCTTTAATATTTAATTTGCCTAACTAAATCAATAACTTTAAAGGAACTGTTAGGTGAAAAAAAATCCACTTGGTGAAAAAATATGTTCCCAGTACAAATTATAATTACAGTCAATATAGAGAATTGATTAAAATCAACTTATTTTAAAACTAAATAAAAAGGGTTTCTGGACAGAAGATGGCTGATGAGAAGGCAGACTGAAAGACAGTGTGAGAGTGAGAGAATGAATGGAGAGTGTATGGACATACCGAGCGTGTAAATTTGTGGGTGTGTGACAGCTATACTCCAGAGGACTGTTGGAGACCCCCGATAGGGCTCCCTTAACCAGGCGCTGCCCCCACTGCTGCTGAAATCTCTCTCTAGCTGCTGACTCTGCTATGGAGACCGGGCCAACTTGGGTGACTGTTACCAGAAATGCATACATCCAGGGATACTGTAAAACTAAATAAAAAGGTTTTTTAATTAGTGAGTTTTATTATTTATTATTACTCTCAATCACCAACTAAATAATTACATATTATATTGTAAAAAATGCAAATGGCAAAATATATCACTTATTTTATTTCTTCTATCATTAAAAATTGGTTAACAATAACATGAATTTGAAGCTTAATTTTCAGATAGAAAAATATCTATATTTCTAAACTTGGAGATTTCTATAGTAAATATAAAGCAGATAACAAGGTATTTATAATCAGATGATATTACTAAGCTTATACATGGGGGGTTTAAATTATTCATTCTATAATAGAGTTATTAAAGCTATGACAATATTACTATGAAGTGTGAAGGTAAGAAACCCATCATAAAACTCAAGGCATTTCTAATGGACTGAGTATATTTGGTTTCTCCTACAAAGTCCTTTCGACTTCCTTCCTTATGAAATACTCCTTCTCTGCAGAAAACATTTGCTCCTGCCATGTATTTTGTACTTTGCTTCCTGTTACTTGTGATTTCATCAGTTTATGTGTTTAAATTTTAATCCCATTCTCAACAGGCCATTTACTTCCCATTAGTATTCCTCTATAATCTGGGTACTCTTGTCAGCATATGAATCAGCAGCTCTACTTATAGTGTAATGGCTCAGCCAATCTGGCTTCCTCTAGGAATGTTTTTTAAAAATCATTTGTGTATAGTATCCTTCTAGCCTTCATATTGTAACCCTACTCTGCCAGCATCCCTGGAAGAGGTCTTTCCAAATAACATGTAACCGATATTATATAACCAGAGAGAGCTGAAAAACTCTACACCTTGAATCAAGCTGATCTAATCCACAGGCAGGGGCCCTCATACATTTCTTTACTAGGAATTTGAAATTTGAATACTGAAGGACTGAGGCATCCTATATAATAAAAGGCTAATATGCAAGTCGACTGAACGGTGGAACAACTGGTCACTATGATGTGCACTAACTACCAGGGGGCAGACGCTCAACACAGGAGCTGCCCCCTGGTGGTCAGTGTGCTCCCACAGGGGGAGCACCAGTCAGCCAGAAGCTGGGCTCATGCTGGGAGTGGCTGTGGTGGGAGCTTCTCCCGCCTCTGAGGCAGCGCTGACGATGTCTGACTGAAGGCTTAGGCCTGCTTCCTAGACATCCTCCAAGGGTTCCCAGACTGCAAAAGGGAGCATGCTGGGCTGAGGAACTCTCACAAGTGCACAAATTTTGTGCACCGGGCCTCTAGTTAGTTATAAAATAGGGCGGGGGGGGGGGTAGGAGGAGCAATAAGCATAGATAAAATAAGAGAAACTAGAGTAAAGGTCTACAAAAGCCAGTTGTTGGGCACCTAGAGCTAACACAATTCTTGACTTTCCAAGGCCTAGTTCTTCAGCCTCCAGAGATCTCTGAGGTTTTTTGTATCCTTTCTTTTCATCTGAGCAATGTGAAGTGGATTTCTGTTCATAATCAACCAAAGGATCCCAAAGACCAAAAATATCACCTATTCAATAATCCTCCTATGTTTGTGTGTGCAATTTGTGTGAATTTCTCTGTTTCTTTGTGTCTTATGTGATTAACTATATTTTCCAAAAATATAATTATTATATTGAATTAAACTGAGCAGAAATATTAAATAATACAAGCAATTAATGAATAATACAATCATTTGTTATTGTTTTGGTTTTGTTTGCTGCTTATTTTGCTTTTAAAAATTGTGCTTTAGCATTTGGTGCATTTTCTTAAGAGAGTAAAAATATTTTTCAAAAGATGTGAATTTCTCCCTAACTAGGGGTGTAAATGGTTTGTTTTATATGCCAATTCCTCCATGCTTTATATATATATATATATATATATATATATATATATATATATATATATATATATATATATATGAAGTAATCAGTCTATGACTGGAAATGACCTGACTGCAAAGCCCATACCATCTTTAACAGACATGAGGTCATAGTTTATAATGGAAAATACAGTACTTTCCAATAGTAATAAAAGTTACACAGTAAGGAAATGCTTATAATCAAATCCTGAAATCAAACTCTCCCTGCGGACATAAAGCCTTGACCAGCTTCTCGTAGATCAAGAATATTTCAAAAAAGATCTTTGGGTGGCATAGAAACTGCGTCAGCCTGACTTACTTTAAAATTGTCATTTTGTTATTGTCATAATTAGCTCACTGACATTAATAACAGGAAGAGAGCAAAGGGGAGGCCAGACAGCGTCAGCAGGAAACTCTCCCTTCATGCTCCCTGGGGAACAGCCTGTCCCTTCTCTGCAGCGCACCAGGGGAAGGAATTGAACGAAGTGGGAGACGGTTGCTTGCACAGTAAAATCAGGTGACAGAGGGGAGGAGCTTGCCTGTCAGTCTCGCCTGGAGAGCAGTGGATTAGCTAGGGGGTGGACTGCATCGGAATCCCACCAATCTTGGAGAGCTAATTGTTTAGCTTAAAGAAGCTGTTGGTTACAATCCCCAAAGCGTTCCCTTGCTCTGATTCTCTCTTCTTTTCTCTTGCTTCATGAAGCGCATCACCTGTGCACTTGCCTGCTCTCTCCACAGGCCTGTGGCCTTAAGCAGCTGCATGGCCCATAGCTATGCACACCCCACATGCCATGGACTGAACTTGGGAATGCAAGCTAAGCGAGCAGATGCTGGACTGGACCGGACTTTAATATGGAACAGAAACCATGGGCTGTGGCCTTTATTCTAGCCCTGCTGAGGACAAGATTGAACTTTTTCCATGGCAAGACACACAGAGAGGGGACCTCATCTTTCTGGGGGGGAGGGTGCCTCAGGAAATTTTTTCCTCATGGCACCCCAAAAATTCTGCTTCCACCAATAAAAATTTCAACAACTTTTTCGAAATATAACCTCACACTCAGCAAATTCATCTGAACATTGACAAAGGTGAAGGATAAGGTAATCAAAGTGACTGTTTACATGATACCAAATATCTAGATAGTTAATGTTAGGTATAGGAAACATCTAGTTAAATAATAACATTGTCATTTTTTATTAAGAGTATTAAATAAAAAATGTTTCCATTTACACTGAGATTGTAAAAAGAAAGTGGTGCAAATGTGGAAATAATTCTGTTGCTTAACCCATTTATGCCTTCAATTATCACTCTCAGGAAAATGTTTCTCAGTGTGTGCTTGCTTGAGGATCTGAGCACCACCTAAGAACTAGTGCCAAGTAAATTTCTCAGTCTCCAAACTTACTGAATTAGAACCTATGGGGCAGAGTCCAGGAATCTTGACTTCCAGTGGTTATAATGCAGCTAACATTTGAGGAACATTGCTCTAGGAAAGGTGTGCACATTGTACCAGATGTAGAAAATCAAGTAATTTACAACAGAATATATGGTCATACTAAAAAGATACTGTCACTGTCCCCTCACCAAAAAACAAAACAAAAAAACAAAACAAAACAAACAAACAAAAAAAAAAACAGTCACTTAAATTCATCTTATCACTGGAAAGGGACCAGGCTGAGGCAGGTCTGCCCCATGATGGTCTGCAGTGTGTAAGCCATTTGCTCCTAACTGTCCTTGGTTAGGGAAGATAAGCTGGCTGTAAATTGCTTGGCTTCCGTTCAGCTATCTGTCTCAGTTTCCCCATTCCACTTGCCAGAGTTTTCTTAGCTTTACTATCCTTCCTCCAATGCACAACTCAAAGGGGTGCCCTTTGCATCATAATGTATGTGACTGGCCCTCCTGCAGACGTGTATGTCATACTCCCAATGACAAAACATTGTGATCCTGGTGCTAGTAACACTTTTCAAACTCCGTTTTCACTTCTCTGTGTTATTCATGAGGCATAACATTCAAAACAGAACACACACACACACACACACAACTGTGATAAATAATTGTGACATAGCATCATGTTATCGTTTTGTTTTAAAATTTGCATGTTAAGCCTCTTTCATTTTTGAATCTCTGCATCTTAATTTATGTTCAAATCTCTCAAGTATGTGTCTTCTGTGTGTGTTCCTCATACATGAATTTAAATGAAAATTGTTTTATTTTTTGGACATTTGATAAAATCGGGGGGGGGGAGCTTCATTTGGCTATTTCTGTTTGGGGAATATCCTAAAAATAATCAACTTGAGGAACTGGCTACCTGAGTATATCACAACCATCTAGCATTCAAAACCAGCCTTGGAATTTCTACTTTCTCTCAATAACAGTTTGGTAAGGACAGGATTTGGCTGCAGTCTCAGGAACTCCATATGTTTGATTTAGAATATTTTCCATGTTGTCACTATTTTTTCACAGATGCACAGATGAGAAGCAATGTGGATGAAGCTGCCATAAAATACTAAGCTGTATTTTACAACAACCACACTACGACTACCAATGAATCCCTGCTGAAAATTGTCATGGGCAGTCCCTTCATTTTTGTCTTTCTATTTGGGTAGCACAGAAAAAAAGAGAATTGGAAGCAACTCAAGGAAGTCATTCGGCATCTCATCCTGTCTCTAATACAGCTTGTACTTTGATCAACCCAAAGAGAAAGTTAATTTATCTTTTTGCTTTGAAGTGCACAAAAAAGTAAAACTTGATAACGTTCCAGCTGAAAGATCTTTAATTAGCTTTGAAACCTATTGATTACCAATGCCAGATATGAACAAAGGAAGGCAAGTCATGGCCCTTAGCCTTAAAATCCCATCATGGTCCCAAAGCAAATTCAGTGAGGATCAACAAATGTCACATGCTTTGTACACTGATGAGGCTTCATTCCTGGCAGATGGGTGTTATTATTACCTCATTTTATAGAAGAGGAAAATTTTCCCCAAGGATTTTCCCCAAGGTAGCCAACCAAGTTTGCAGAGTTAGGAGTCACACCAAACTATTCTCATTCTAAAGCGCATTCTTATTCCGCTGTATCACACTGCCACTTAGCTGGTGCCATCACTCTGCTCTGCATAGCAGTGACAGTGAGCAGTGAGCTGGGTTTGAACATTAACGTGAGGTGGAAACAGAAGAGGGTGTGTCTGACTCTCCAAATATGACTTCTGGAGACATACTGTCTAAAGCAGTCACTGAACACCCACACAGTTATATACTTCAAACCTGATCCAGTCTATTGCACTTCCTGACCTCACAAGCAGACATGGTCTAAAATACGTTCTTCATGAGAATTTCTTACGATGACTCTTCCTCTGATTTAAGTACCCCTCCGCATTCCTTGTCTTAGTGTGGATAATTTTAACGGGTAACTAGTCACTAAATTTAGGTCACATCAGCTGGAGCCAGAAGTAGTGGGTTTTGGAGGTGTCAAGCACATATCACTCTATTTAAAAATTTAATGAAAATCACTTTATATATTTGAAGAGGTGAAAACTCATGCAACATGTGTGAATTTATTCAAGAACAATAAATGCAAAAAATTTTTCATAACCAATTATCTTGGCTAAGGGCCCTCCACAGGAGGTTTGCAGCCACCTGCCACTATGATATTAGAGCACACACAGAGCTAGAGATCCCTAACATCCCCTAATCTTCACAGTCTGGAGAATTTCATCCTTTGCCCAGATCAGGCTAGTCCCTCTCTCCTCTCTGCTTTGAACCCTCTTGTGCTGTGATGTGCAATATAGCAATCATTAATTCCATATAGCTATAAGGCACAGAGTGTGACCAGTCTGAATTAAGTGTTCCGTAAATATTTTAAAACTAGAGGCCCGGTGCACGAATTCATGCATGGGTGGGGTCCCTAGGCCCAGCTGGCAATAGGGGCCGATTGGGCATCCTGATTAGGGCTGTGGGAGGTTGGCATGCTTGGGGAAGGGGTTTGAGGGGAAGGGGCCACAGGAGGTTGGCTGGCGGAAGTTGGCTGTGAGAGCACACCTATCACCAGGGGGCAGCTCCTGCACTGAGTGTCTGCCCCCTGGTGGTCAGTGTGTGTCATAGTGTCTGGTCAACTGGTCATTCAGGTCATCCAAACAGTCACTTAGGCTTTTATATATAAAGATACTACTAGGGGCCCGGTGCAAAAAAATTTGTGCACTCGGGGTGGAGGGAGTCCCTCAGCCCGGTCTGTGCCCTCTCATAGTCTGGGACCCCTCAGTGGATGTCCTATGATGGCCCCAGTCTGCCAGGCGCCTTTTGTGTGTGTGTGTGTGTGTGTGTGGCCACTGGGGACCTGCCCCCAGCTGCATCTGAGACTCGGAGCAGTCCTCCTGTGTGTGTCTACCTGCTGGGGACCCCAGTCTGCCAGGCGCCTTTTGTGTGTGTGTGTGTGTGTGTGTGTGTGTGTGTGGCCACTGGGGATCTGCCCCCAGCTGCATCTGAGGCTCGGAGCAGTCCTGTGTGTGTCTACCTGTTGGGGACCTGCCACCAGGCACACTGTGGAGGCTTGGAGCAGGCACCCCCTCTATGTTGATCTCTCAGACTCTTGCCCTCCCCTGCATGTTGTTCTCTTTTTTGAGCTGTGGCCAGGGCTAGGTCCTGCCTGCCTCCCAAGCTTACCTACTGCCCATCTTCCTCCAGCCACCAGAAAGCAGGGAAAACCCCGTCTCGTGGTCAGGCCAGCCTTTTCCTGCTCCCTGATCCCCGGAAGGGACCTGGGAAGCCACCAAGCAGGCCGCCAACTCTTTCCTACTCACCCGTCCCCTGCAGCCTTGCTTTCCCGCTCCCCAGTGCCCCGCAAAGGGCCTGGGAAGCCCACCAAGCAGGCCACTGACCCCCTGCTGCCTCTTTCCCACTCCCCAATGCCCCGCAAAGGGCCTGGACAGCTGCCAAGCAGGCCGCCGACCCCCTGCCACCTCTTACCCGCTCCCCGGCCCACCACCTTGCTTTCCCACTTCCTGGTGCTCTGGTGCCCTGGTGCCACTTCCAACTGCCAGCATAGGCAGGCAGTTGCAACAGAACCCTTTGGTTTGCTCTGGTTCCGTGGCTGTTGGCCTCCATCTTGGCTGGGTTAATTTGCATACAGCCACTCTGATTGGCTGTAACGGTCACATTTGCATGTTTCGCTTTTATTATAGAAGATATTTCAAAGACTTCCTATAAAAATAATAATCTTAAATTTCTCATTGACAAATTTATATGGATTATATGTTGAAATAATATTTTAGATATACTGAGTTAAAATCTATTCTTACAATTATTTTCAATTTTTCTTTTAAGAATATATGGCCACAGAATATTTAAAAGCATGTGTGTGGTTGACATATTTTTATCAGGCAGTTCTGCTCTAGGATAATTTCAGCTAAATTTGTTGATGAAGCTGTTTCTTATGAGTAATGTCCTAGATTTCAACTTCTTTTACAATATTACTACAAATAAAATAAAAAACTTAGCATACACCCCCACCCCTGGAAGAACTTAGAAAGACAAAATTTTAGCTGTCTTAGAAGAGACAAATTGAAAACAGCATCTCTCTCTCTCTCTTTCTTTCTCTCTCTTTCTCTTTTTTTCTTGAGGAATATCTAGTGAGAAATAAAGTGTTAGAATTTCTCAGAAGCATCTCAGAACTATCAGCACTATGGTAAGATTTAAATATCCATTCAAGGTTTTTTAAAAAAAAGGTTTCTCCGTTATGCCACATAGCTTTTCTGTTCTGGGTTTCAGTTCTCATATTTCTTAAGCCCTTTCCCATCTAGACCTCCTGTGCTGTCTGAAACCACAACCTCCCTTTCCATGCCTTTAGACAGAGAAGTAATCAGGTTCCACCACAGCTTTAGCCTTATATCCCATAGAAAGTTAAACATTTGATCCTGACACAATAGGCCATACCACTTCTAGGTAAGTATACTGGATAGGCAGACTGGCAAAACAGAACCACCAAACCATTGGCCATAATTCAATTATTTTTATTATTCAGAAAAATTTTCCTTCAGTTTCATTTACATGCTATTCTCCTTCTCAAAGAACAGGGCTCCCTGACTCCCTCAGTATCAATTCAATCCAGTGATTTTCCCATCTGTTTCCACCTATGGATCCTGAGCCCCCTTAGGTTTCGTAAAATGGTATGTTTGTGACTTGGGTGGTAGAAATACGATGATTTGATTCTGTGCTCAAGTTAAACAGTATGGAAAATGACTTGCTCCTGAAGGTGGATGCTTTTTTTTTTTTTAACAACTAAATCTGGTGATAATTTTAATTGCCATCAATACTCATTTTAGAAAAACAAATAGAAATGGCTTGTTATTGAAATTAGCAATGCTTGAAAAGGTCTGAAATTAATTGATGTCTACAGTCTTCTAACTTATGCCTGAAAAAATTCCAGAATCTAGTATTTTGTCTGCATTTCATAAGATATTGTAAAAGTATTTATTTTAATTTAGTTTTAGTGCTTAATATTCCAGAAAACATTACATTTCTAAACTAATCTCTCATACTGAAAACTTATCAAAGTTGACATAACTCAGCTGCAATTCAACAAAGATGCTATCCAAAGATTTCCCTCTTGGGGACATTACAAAAGATATTAGACTCTCCATTAACCTAAACTGTTGTTGTTTTCTGGCAAGTGTTTACACTGGCTAGTTCCATTACCTTGTTTATTTATGTTTTATTTATCAGTTCTAATGTAGATATGGTTCTATTGATGCTTGATATTTTTAAGATATTGACATCTTTCCATTGAAACATTAAGCCTGATGGCTATTAATATTTCATAATAAGAGGTAATACATAATGATCTTTAATTTCTATAGAGGATAATAGAATTTAGGGGGCAGTATTCTCTCTTGGAATACTATTAGGAGAATTATATTATAGAGTGACTATACAAAAGCTTTTCCTAGATATATTTAAGAATCAGCAGATTGGTGAGTGTGGTTTAAGAATAATCTTGAAGAAAAATATTCTAAATATTTTCTCTATTGCCTTTATATCTCATACACAGGTTTTTAATTTCAGAAATATGAGAAAACATAATGTATTGTGTCCAAACAAAAACAAATTAACTGAATAGTATTTTAGTTATCTGGGTGAACTGATTGTCCCGTTTATATGAAATAAATACTACAAAGACTCTTTGATTGAAATGGCTAAATAGAGTAATCTATACTTACCATCTCTAATCCAATATTCACCAACTCAGTCAATTGCTCCTGCCATAGTCTTCTGCTGAAATAATTCACAAGACCACCAGCTCACCCATGCTCTCCTGGTATTGAATGCCAGTTTAGAGTACTGCATTTATTGAGGCATTGGCAAGTGGCCTCATTAAATGCTTAGTAACTGAAATTCTCTACTTCATTTTCTGAATGCTTTTTGTGGTTTTTCTTGTACCTCTACATTTGTTCATTTGCAGGTTTGTGTGCTTCCTGTCTTAATGTTTTAAATAAAGAAATGACTGAAGGGAATATTTGCGGAAGTGTTAGAAGAGTTAAGTTAGCAAACAAAAAGAAAGAGAGGACCCAGCAACTCACCAGAAAAGGCAGCCATAATGACCTCCGGGCAAGAGAGGGAAGGGGAAGACATGTGCTCCTGTAGCCCAGAGAGCAATGACTCATGGAACAGAGCCCTACTCTGGAAGCTTTCCCTGCACTTGCTATAGGAGCAGTACCATATAGGGTGGGATAGGACAAGGAACTGTTTCCGTCTCTGAGTTTTACCCCTATAATCTCAATGCTTCTTTTGGTCAAACTTGACTGCAAAAAAGGCTTGGGAGATACAGTTTCTGGAAGGGCAGCTTCCTGGGGACCAGAGCTGAGCCCAGGCGTCAGAGAGGCCATCTGCATGAGGGGTGGAGGCAGACAGAAAACCACAGATTTCAGGTATTCAATTGCCCTTGGAAATAGAGTCATCTCAAATTACAAACTATAAAGAAATCTAACATTTTATATTGCAAAACTTTTTTAATCTGATAGGTGAAGAATAGAATATTATGTTGATGGATATTTTGTAGTAAATTTATCCATGCACTTAATTTTTTCTGTGTGAACTGTTTGCTGGTTTAGTTGTCCATTTTTTCAAAAGAGTTGTTAGTATCCTCTCTCACTTATAAAAATCTTGGAATTAAATAAATTAACTCTTTTCTAACTATGTTAGAAATATCCCATCCCACCACTGCCCAGAAGCACCAACTATTAGCATTTTCATATACATTCTGTCAGAAATGTTATATCCATGCACAGCCATATATATGTACACCTTCTTCATATAAAGGATCTATACCCTTGAACATACATGGAAGCCTGGCTTGCAAACTCTTCAGTATTTGCTTACATCCTTATTTTTCTTATTTACAGTATATTTTAGAGCAGTTTTCCTTATCACTTTATATCTAACTCACTTTTTTTAAAGGCCAATAACATTGCATTGTATGTATACACAATATTTTGTTGAAAAAAATCCCTTACCACTGACTATTGGTTTTTGCTCTTTGATATTACAGATGATGCTATACATTGTACATGTATTTTTAATGTATAGAGGTATATCTGTAGGAAATTATTGGGTTGGAAGATATGTACAGTTTTATTCTTGATAGTTATTATGAAATGTTTAATCAAAGAAGAAGTTCCAATTTACATTCCATTAGCAGTAAGTGAGAATCTGTGTTAATCAAAACACTTAATTTTTGCCAAACACAGTAGACCAGAAATGAGATGTTATTGTAATGTTAATTGGCATGCCTTTGATTCTGAGTGAAGCTGGGCACAGTTCAAAATTTTCTAAGGTATTTGCATTTCTTTTCTTCTGTACACTGCATGGAATCATTGCTGGTTTTATGTATATTTGTGTATAGATATGAATATTTATACAAATTCCACCTTATTAATGTCATGGACAACTTTTACATTTCATAATTTTCATTCCCTTGATCCTTTTTGGTGTGTGGAATCAAAGGACCAGAACAGAGAGAACCGGATGGAAGCAAAAGCATATGGGGATTTAGCAAACAGAAATGTGGCATTTCACTTCAATAAGGAAAATCTATGTTTTCTTCTTCTTACAGTGTATAGAATGATTGCTAGCCACTTGGAACAAATAAGGCTTATCCCAACATCATTCTTTCACAAAAATATCTTTGAGAGAGATGAAAGTAAAAAATGTAACAATCTCATAGGAAATAGACAAAAATATGAATACATCTATTCATTACCTTAGAATGGGAAATGACACTTTTCATGAGACACTGATCCCAGAAAGGAGAGAGAAAAAACACCATTAAAGTTGCACATGCCAAAAGTGTTCAGTGTCAGCACAGAAAAATAATATTATACAAAAGTAAAAATGGCAAATGAACAAATAATAGGGCTATGTTTCTGAAAAATATAAACCCTTTCCATGTATTAAAAGAATAACTCAACAACCCATTAGAAAACATGAGTAGGCTATATAAAGAAGTATTACCAATTTATAAACCTCTCTCATAATCAAAATAATGCTCTTTACCTTCCAGGTCAACAAAAGTAAAAATATTTATTAATATCAATACAACATTCTCATATCGTGGAAGGGAACAAATTGACTCAACCTCTTTGTAAAACAATTTGGCAATAACAAAATGTAAAAAAGCACTTATTGTCAATTCAGAAATCTTACTTCTTGGAATTATTCTTATGTGTACACACACAAAAATATATGCCCTGACGTTGTCTGGCAATGTTGTATTCCATCAGCATGCTGCTAAGTGAGGAATGTGAAGCACTGAGCCACATGTAGGGGATGCTCCTGCTTGTGTTGCTATTTGATACATGGGCCTTGACTGGAATGGAAACTTCTCTTGATTAAATATGAGTTCAAATGTTGGCATTTGAATGTGCTATTTAATTAATAGTAATGCAAGGAATAATAAGGATTTTACTATCCAGTATCTTGTCCTTTAATATGATGGTATGGTTTCTCCCATTTCAGATGGGCTGGCTATCCGGGAGTACTGAAATTTAATCTTCACTGCATGAACCTTCTCATAAGATCTATGCACAGCAAACAAGATCACAGGGAAACGGAAGCTGTTAGAAGATGCTGTCTTTGGTCCTGAACCTCAAATCTTGTAACTTTTTAAGTTGGGAACCCCGAAACGTGACCTGTTACCTTCTCTATTTCACTCAAACTCTCCTCTCACATACAACTCCTCAGCCTAGAGCAGGTTTTTAATGTTATTACATTCTAACTTAATAGCAGGAAGAGCAAGAAGATGTGCCAAAAAGGGAGAAGAAGGAGGTTCCTGAGTTGTTGAGACGGCCAAGCTGCCGACCTGTAGGCGTGGAGGAGGCTTGAGAGACACTCAGTTGGTGCTTGCCATGGATGTCCTGCTGACTGTCACAGCTTGCTCAGTCTGACATTCTAGAAACAGATTTCTCCTTTAGGAGGAACAAGGAGGAGAAGGTATGGGTAAAATTTTGGAATCTTTTTTTCTCCTAGAAACTACACAATGACAACTCAAGTCTATATTGCAAACTCAGTCCTATATTCAGAGGCCCCGATATTTAATTGAATCAGAAATAAATATCTGATTCAAGTAAATCTATTAATTTGTATACACCACTATTATCTCAAAATTAACTTGTCCCCAATTGAACCTATAATTTTCTCCTAAATCTGTTCCTCTTAATATGATAATCCCTGTCCTGGTTAATGGTAATATAGACACTTAAGATAAAAATGTAATGATGTTCCTCCAAGCATCATTGACCAAGGCAAGAGAAACCCTGTACTGAGCCTATTTAGATAGCCCTCAATATTGTACACACACGTACATGCACACATGCGTACCCAACTGCACACGTTATTAAGAAAGGCGTGGGCATCCCTGTCACTCTGAATCTGGCACTTAGACTGGCACAAGATGGACTGTATCACTAATATATTTTCTTTTGATTAGTACCTTTCAGGCTCCATAAAAATGTTCCTTATTTATCTTGCCTTATTTTTGAAACAAAAGAAAACTGCTATTGAATGATGGGAAAATGTGTCATTCTTGACCTCAGAGAGGGGCTTGGCTATGGAGAGGAAGAGGACTGAAGCTATGGCCATGGGTAAGGAAATAAGATAAATGACTGAACTCATCACATGCTCCTTCAAATAGCATGTGATCTTGCAAGAATGAAACAGCATTCTCCTTTAGCCCCAAGCATCCATTTCCTCATCCCCTTCATGTTCCTATTCATAGATTGAGAGGTATTCAAGAATTAGTGACGTATTACCTACTCCTCAAAGGATGCTGTAGAACATTTAGCAATATTAACAATTCATACTGATATTAATTTTTATATTAAAGATCTAGAGGAAACATGCATGAGATAGGTTACATTAGAAACCAGATAGATGTTAAATCTTACGATTGTATTTTAAATTATGATACTAATTATCATTTTCATTTTGCATCTTAATTTTAATAGAGAATTTAAATTGTTTTTGAAGGAAAATCTTCCCTAAAAATATGAAAGGTTATTTGTTAATATTACATAAATTTACCATTTTATTGGAAATACATTAAATTATATATACTTTGAGTACAATTACATTTTAGTTTTTAAACCCTTAAGCTATTGATTTCATTAAAATTGCTAATGAGAACACAAGTATAATAATTACACTTAGCTATCTTTGGTACTTGCCAATACTGTTATGTAAAATCAGCACCTACACGACTATTAATTACTCTACTTAACTGGGCTTCTGTATGCTTGCTACCACTGTCCATAATAATCTACAGTGAGTGACAGGGATTTATTTTTGTTTGTTTCACTTGAAGATGGAAGCTATATTCCCAGTGTCTATATAAGGCATCAGGAAACTATTGTTAACAAGAAGCAGAAAACCAACCCAAATTAACTTCAGCTAAAAGGGAAATATATTGGCTTATTTAGTAAGAAAACGCATGCAGTGGTTATTGCTTCAGGTTGGCTGTTATCGAGAAGTTACTGTCATTTCATTCTCAAACTGTACCCACATTTTAACTGTATCTGCCTAGAAGATGAATTAATGACCTTTACATGATGTGTGATGACTTGGTAGGAACTGCTTGTGTTTGTCTAACTTTAATCTGAAGAGTTTAGACCATTTTTGACAGCATCAGTTAATAAATACATCATTTTTGAAGGGGTGTTGTAGATATTATATTCAATAAAACAGAGAAACTAAAACAAAGGGAGGATTCCTGATCTGCCTTATTTACTTTCTAAATGGCAGAAATGACTGAAAGAAGGAGGATATCTCATCGCCAGCTGTATCTGCAGTCCTCTGCTTGCTCATAATTCTCTGACTCATTCATTCACGAAATATTTATGGGGTGACAGGCTCTCAGCAGGTGCTATACAAGATACTGCACTTCTTTGCATTCTTTGCAACTATCTTCCAATTATTTCTCCTGTGCTAAAAATATAACTATTACAGTTCTTGCTATGTGTTTCTTTTCTTTATGCTTCTATTGTGTTTATGATTTATTTTTAAAATTTGGGCAATATGTATAACTATACGTAGGTGATAACAGTATCCACAGAAAACTTAACTGGACATTTCCAAAACAAAACTAATGGCATATAGGAGTATTTTGGATAGGGAACAAATTTTAGTTTATTACAAAATTCTAAAATGTAACCATTACACATCATGATTGCAAAAATCAGCAAAGGTTCCAAGCAGATGATTCATGAAAGAAGAAACAAAAACAAATAAATAAAATTTAAAAGCTTCAACCTAGTTAATTATTAAATAAAAATAAAGTAAAACAAGATGCAGTTTCTATCTATAATACTGGAATTTAAAAAATTAATACTGTATTATGTAGAGTTATTCCTGAGAGGGGCCCCTTACATACTGCTTAGTGATACATTTTTTTGATGAGCAAATTGTTGAATTTTATATTTTTAAAGTTTGATTCAGAATATTTAGTTTTAAAATAAAATCCCAAAGAAATAATCAGAGGTGGGAATAAATATTTATGTAAAGAATGTCCATTGTAGCATTATTTCTAACAGTGATAAGGGACAAAATATTGTAAGCTGAAACTATGAGGAAATAGTAAATTTATTATGAAATACTCATGCATAAAATTGAGAATTATTTTCATTTAGAATTTACTTATGAGTAATTATTCACATGGAAAATTCTCCCTAAGTAACATTGTGATCAATGTTGGATACAATGATGTGATACTATTGTAATTAGCTAGTTATTAATAAAAGGAAGGGAACGAAGGAGAGGTCAGACATTACAGGCATGTCATTTGGGCAGCTTCAATTTCATACTCCCCAGGAACCATGGGCCAGTCCCCACAGATTACTAGGGGAAGGGACTAGACAAAGAGGAAGTGGACACATGGGCAGTAAAGTTGGGATGACATAAGGAAAATGCCTGTCAGTCAAACCTGGGAACAGAAATCACTGGCTAAAAGGGGTGGAGCCAATGCAATCCTGTGAAAATTTTGCTATACATAATCCCTCAAGCAAAGGAATTCTCTTGGCTTGTGTGTCTTTCTTTTTGTTTTTAAATATATATTTTATTGATTTTAGAAAGGGAGATGGAGAGAAAAATAGAAACATCAATGATAAGAGAGAATCATTGATTGGCTGCCTCCTGCATGCCCCACAGTAGGGATCAAGTATACAACCCAGGCATGTGCCTTGATGGAATTGAACCGTGACCTCCTGGTTCATAGGTCAATGCTCAACCACTGAGCCACACCAGCTGGGCAGCTTGTGTGTCTTTCTTGTTCCTGTTTCTTTGCTCCGGCCCATGTTTCCTCCAAGCCATGTGGCCCTGTGGACCTCACATGCGATGGACTGATAGACTGCAGCTGGGAACACAAACCAAGCTAGCCAAATGCCCAACTGAACACTGCTCCAACATGGAGCAAAAACTCTGAGCACTGGCTCTGATCCTAGGTCTGCTGAAGCCACAGCCACATTTCTTCTATAAAGGGATAATAAAGTAAAAATATGAATTAAAATAATATAGTGGGATGAGGGCTTTTAGCAGACAGGAGATTTGTGAAATATGGAAAACAGAGAACAAGCATCCTAAAATTTAAGAAACCAGAAACGGAGAAAGCTGAGTTTCCAGATACAACAAGTCTGTGTTATATTTACGAAGGTCTGAACTAATCTCCATTTACCTCTAACCCCTAAAGCAGGTGAGGGGAAAGATGACTTATTTTTAGGGAAACTGAAATGCTTCCTGCTCACGTATTCTAAATCCTGCCAGTTGATAAGCTCCATCAATACACCAAGCTATGAACTCTGAGAAAGAAGACACCTAACTAAGAAGGGCTCGATGGCTAACTAGGCTTAAGTTTTAAAACAGAGCCTAGCAGCCATTTCTACACAGGAGCCTCTCACCCAAACTGCACTTCCGGGAGAAGCCTGAACTAAACTGCCTGCCTACACTGTGTCTCTGCTACCTGAGCCAGCCTTTATAAAGGAGTTTCTGTAATCCTATTTCAACCAATAGGACTGAAGCTTTTCCCATCCAATTGGAGTTGTGCAGCTCTGAGAGGCTCTCTATTGACCAATCAGGACAGTGCCTTTTGGACAAATCAAACTGCAAGATTTTGGAGTCTTTATTTGCTTGAGGACAGACCAATCAGGGACCAGGGGAAGGAACTTCTGTCCATATAAGCCAGCTCCCCTCAGGCTCTGGGAGTGCACTTTCCCTTTGAACCAAAGACTAAAGACTGTACTCCCTGGGCTGAGCTGAAGCACCAAAAATGTCTTGTCAGAGCAGAGCGGGACAGGCCAGAGCAGACTGGCCCAGAACAGAGAAGACCAGCACAGAGCAGGCCAGACCATTGAGGAGCAAAGCAAAGCTGTCTAGCTAGAGAGGGGACTGGCCTCTGAGCTGCCTGGCCCCAGGGCTGCCTCACAGTGGTGCTGTGTCATAATGGAGCTATTTTGCACTGAATAAAGTTTCCTTTTTTACCATACCACAAATTAGGGATTCCTGTTGGCACTGAATTCCAGCCAAGGACCATTAGTTGACACAGCATTGCCAGTCATTTTCAATATGAAATGATAATCAAGAATTCCCAGAAACTGAAGAAAAACTTTTATCAAAAGGAAGATCAGGATAAAAAATGTGAAGAAGTTACTATGGTGAAAATATCAATTACCAGAGATTTGAAGAGAACTTTTAAAAAAAGAATTTTAACTCTAACTTGCAGAGGTTTGAAAGGTTTGCAACCCCCAAAATGGGGATACGGTGCTACAAGAAAGGAACTATTAAATATTCATCTATCATACAAAGCTATCCATACACAATGACTGAAATAGATTAACCAAGAAATGCCAATTTAAGTTTATGATGTAGAGGCACAAGAAGAAATAAAAACAGAAAAACAACTAGAAAGCTGTAAAATTATTATAATGAGAGACTTAGAAGAAAAGGAGGTGATATGGGAGACTATGGTTTTTTATTTTAAACCTCTCTATACTGCTTGAGTTTTTAAAAGCATTTACTTGTGTCATTTTGTTACAAATAAAAAATAATGTTAAAAATAGCAGGAAATATGTTTCAGAATGCTTCTTAAAATAAGATTTCCTAATAAAAATCAGGCTTCAAAATTCACACTTGCTTTAAGTCTCACTCTAATTATGAGTAGTAAAAACGGAAATGAGAAATAATCTCTGAAGTATTAATGGAATGATTTATTTTATTGTCGTTAAAATTATCCGGTCAAATATGTACTCTATGTGAATTAAATATTGAGAGGAAACTTTGGGATTTCAGCTACGACCATTATTGAAATTCTCCAAGCATTTTGCTAAATAGCTCTTATGCCATCATTAAAGAAACAATGCCAACAAAAATTAAATCCTACTTTAAAAACATTTATGTTTTTCAATTAATTCTCCTCTGTCTTTTCTATCCATGGCCTGTTCCCATCAAAGCCATGTGTGTGCTCACTCAGTAAGGAAATGGTGAGTCTAGTCACACACTGATCAGCAGCCCAAGACTGATAATGAGATGCTCTCAGCTCCATGCCAGGAATTCCCTGCTGGGATCAGGTTCTTTGACAGCCCCGACTTTTCACCAATTTAAACTGCAAAACAGCTTTGGATAAGTTGGTCCAGTTTTGCACTGTGTACAGAGCAGACCCGACAGCATGTCTTTCCTGACCCAAGTTGGCAAAGACCTTGGTAAATTCAAGGCTGTGAAAGGAAATCAGTTGAATAGAACATTTCGGACAATGGAGAGAATTATGTGTCAAAAATCAGATAATAAACAGCTCCATCAATGCTTCTCTGATGATGTGATCCCAAAAGACTGCCCCAGCAGAAAAGATCACTGGAAAAGGTCACAGGAAATGATTGATTAAATGACTGCATCAGAATAAAAAATTCACCTGTCAAAATATCCTGAACAAATTTAAAAGGCAAATAATAAAATAAAACATTTGCAGCATGTATGACTAAAAGAACTGGCAGTTTCCTATATAAAAAAAAAAATCGTACAACTTAATAGGACAAGAATGTCAGGAAAAATACATATGCACATATCCATATACAAAATGATCTCATTTTAAAACTAGAACCCAGTGTATGAAATTCTTGCACAGGTAGGGTCCCTAGGATTGGCTGGCAATCAGGGTCATCGAGGCCTTCCGGCTGCCAAACCGCGGCCTTCCTTCATTCTGTTCCACCCCCTGGTGGTCAGTGCATGTCATAGTGAGCAATCGAACTCCTGCTCACCTGGTGAACTCCTGAGGGGACACTTTGCCTATTATCCTTTATATATATAGGCTAGTAGCCTGGTGCACGAAATTGATACACATTGAAAGGGAATTAAGTAAAGGAATGTAATTTGGACTCACTATCTAATATCAATAATATGTGAGCATGAGGCAGTCCACATTTCTGAAATTCAATGGCATGAATTTTAGCTGTTAGTTTGCCATAATAAATGGAATTTACAGATATCATTTAAAAGAACATTCAGCTTAATATTAAAAACTCTGGCTACCAAGTCAGGTCTATTTTCAAGGTTTTGCCAGTGTTGTAAATTGTTTGCAATATCTGCCCCTTTGGGCTTGCATGTCATGGTTACGAATAAATCGGGCTTGCCATGTGTCACAATTGCCATAGCATCTTGATATCGCTGCTGCATATTTCTGGAACTACCCTCAGAAGATGATGGAAGTATTATCATTTTACCAATCCACACATTGTCCTTTTTAGATCTAGATTTGAGATAATCCATCAAACCACCAAATTTTTCAATTCGCAACTTAGATTGGCTTGCTTTGATGAAATTTATCTGATTGGCCTCCAGTTTTGAATATGAATCCACAATAAACTGTTGAGTTAATTTTCCTGCATTTAAAATAGGATTGAACGTGTCCCACACAGAGAGAGGAAATCCATAATACTGCATTTGTGTGACACGTGTCCTTACATTTTGTCTAGTATTATTGTCGATTACACTGTTGTCTGTCTTAATGCATTGTTTCCCAGCCTTTTTCACCATGGGGAGGGAGACTTCAGGATACTGGCCAGCAGCTGGGGGGAGGGATCATGGGATGTTGGCTGTAGGAGTGCACTAACCACCAGGGGGCAGCTCACGCATTGATCGTCTGCCCCCTGGTGGTTAGCACATGTTAAAGCAACCAGTTGACTGGTTGTTTGGTCATTCAGTTGTTCAGTTGCTTAGGCTTTTATATATATAGACTAGTGGCCCGGTGCGTGAAATTCATGCATGGGGGGAGGGTTCCTTAAGCTCAGCCTACACCCTCTCCAATCAGGGACATCCCTCTCACAATCTAAGACCACTGGCTCCTAATGGCTCACCTGTATGCCTGCCTGATCACCCCTAACTGCCTCTGCCTGCCTGCCTGCCTGATTGCCCCTAACCCCTCTTCCTGCCTGTCTGATTCCCCCTAACCTCTCTGCCTGCATGCCTGATCACCCCTAACAGCCCTCCCCTGCCAGCCTGATCTCACCCCCAATTGACCTCTCCTGCCTGCCTGATTGCCCCTAACTGCCCCTGCCTGCTTGCCTGATCACCCATAACAGCCCTCCCCTGCCGGCCTGACCTCGCCCCCAACTGCCCTCCCCTGTCAGCCTGGTTGTCCCCAACTGCCCTCCCCTGCTTGCCTGATTGCCCCTAACTTGGCCCTTACCACCATGGCTTTGTTCTGAAGGAAGTCAGACATCCAAAAGATGGCCAGTCGACCCGGTCTAATTAGAATATTCCCTTTTTATTAGTATAGATTATATAGGATAGGATTTCTTAAATGGGGACAAAAGCCTTTTTCAGCAGGAGGAGATGCTCTTGGCAGACAAAAATACATAATCCCTAGATGTGGACTGATAGCCAACCATATACACTATACTGGTAATTAAAAAAGTTGAACCAGACATAGTACTGGAAGTATTAGCCATTGCGATTAGACAAGAAGAAGATATAAAAGGCATCCCAATTGGAAAAGAAGAAGTAAAACTGTCCTTATTTGCAGATGACATGATATTGTACATAAAAAATCCTAAAGACTCCATCAAAAAACTATTAGACTTAATAAATGAATTCGGCAATGTAGCAGGATACAAAATTAACACCAAGAAATCTATGGCATTTTTGTACACCAATAGTGAATGTACAGAAAGAGAGACTAAAAAAACAATCCCATTTACCATCACACCAAAAAAACTAAGATACCTAGGGATAACCTTAACTAAAGAGGTAAAAGACCTCTACTCAGAAAACTACAGAACGTTGAAAAAAGAGATAGAGGAAGACATAAACAGATGGAAGAACATACCATGTTCATGGATTGGTAGAATCAATATCATTAAAATGTCAATACTACCCAAAGCAATCTATAAATTCAACGCAATCCCCAATAAAATAGCAATGGCATATTTTACAGACTTAGAACGAACTCTCCAAAAATTCATCTGGAATAAAAAAAGACCCCGAATAGCTGCAGCGATCCTGAGAAAGAAGAACAAAGTAGGAGAGATCTCAATACCAGATATCAAGCTGTATTATAAAGCCACTGTTCTCAAAACTGCCTGGTACTGGCACAAGAATAGACATATAGATCAATGGAATAGAATAGAGAGCCCAGAAATCGACCCAAATCAATATGCTCAATTAATATTTGACAAAGGAGGCAAGAACATACAATGGAATCAAGACAGTCTCTTCAATAAATGG
>PVJC01017054.1:0-32949 GCA_004026665.1 Murina feae
AGTCACTTTGGAAGACAGTTTGATGCTCTCTTATAAAGTTATAAAGTCTCTTATAAAGAGACTTGTATCATATGATCCAGAAATCATGATCCTTGGTACTTATCCAAAGGAGTTGAAAATTCATGTCCACACAAAAATGCATGTAATTGTTCACAGCAGTTTTTTTAAAATAATTGCCAAACTTGGAAGCAATCATGATGTCCCTTAGTAGTAAGTAGATAAACTGTGACACATCCAGACAATGGAATAATATTCAGTGCTAAAAAGAAATGAGCTATAAAGCCATGAAAAGACATGGAGGGACATTAATGAATGTTTCTAAGTACAAGAAGGCAATCTGGAAAGGAAGCATGCTGTATGATTCCAGCTAAATGACATTCTGGAAAAGGCAAACCTATGATGACAGTAAAAAACAAACAAGCAAAAACTAAATAAAAAACAAACAGACAAAAAACAATCAGTGGTTGCCAAGGATTGAGAGCAGGGGGAGAGATAAATAGGTGACATATAGAAGATTTATAGGCCAGAGAGAATAAACTTTGTGATACCATAATGATAGATACACGTCATGATAAGCTTATCCAAACCCACAGAATTTACAGCTCGGAGTGAACTGTAATGTAAACCATAAACTTTGTGTGGTTATGATGTGTCAATATAGGTTCATCACTTATAACAAATTATCACTCTGTTGAAGAATGTGGATGATGATGAAGGCTATGTATATGTAGGGGCAAAGGGTATATGGGAAACATGTTTACCTTCCTCTCAAATTTGTTGCAAACCTAAAACAAATAAAATTTTAATTTTAAAAAATGTGAAGAAAAATTTATATGAGTTATATAATTTGCTTCTATTTTACAGATAAGAAAACTGAAGTATACAATACATCAATTTTTGCAATGTTTTATGTTTAATAAGTTGATTGGTAGGATCAACACGTCCCTGACTCCATACCCCATGACCTCAATTTTGACTTGATCTTCACAAGTGTTAAGTCAAAAGGGAATTTTAGGCAGAAGGTAAGCATGTAAAAATGGTAAATCTCCTTAAAAAACATGTCTATTTAAGTAAAGGTAAGTTCTCTAGTGTGCTTATAACATGAGGAGGGAGGCAGAGTGATGGGTGAAGTACGAGACTGGAATATGTTGGGATTGTCCTGTAGGGAGATTTGAATGTTTTATCAGGAGTCTGCAGACCAAATTATGACAATGTAGAGAATGATGAGTTGAGAGGAAGTTAGGAGATATTTTGGAGATAAAATTGGCCTGACTTATTGATCAATTGGTATGATATGGGAGGAGTGTCTCATATAAGCAACTTAGTCTGATGGAGTCACCCAAGTTAATGAACAAAGGATGAATGAATGTCTTTTGGAAGACAAAAGAGCTGTTATATCGAGTTGTAGTGCCTGTGAACATATCCAGGTAGAGATGCTCAATTGGAAATACTAGTAGAGTGTGAGGCTCAGAAACCAGATGAAATCAGGATGTGTAAATTTGAGAGTCACCAGGTCAATTGTAGAAAATGTAGTTCTCTGCAGCATTGGAAATGATGCTATCACCTGGGAGTGGGTGGAGGGTAGAGAGTACAAAACAAACCAGAGAAAGAAGCCATGTGGAAACTGACCAAATGGAATCAATAAAGAGAAACTCATGGAAAAGACTATGAAATAGTGGCCAGGCAGAAAGAAGGAAAATGCAGGCAGCGAAGTAGAAAGTCAAATGAAAGAAGGAAACGGCAGTCCCCACCATAACTGTGGCAGTGCTGGTTCATGGAACCTTATAGGAGTAGGTGTTTATGCAGATACTGAAGACCAGGCATCTCCTGTAATTAAAGAATTAGTCCCTGTAAAATATCTTGAAGTTCTTACTCTATCTCTATGGTTACTCTTCATTGTCAGGGTCAGACAAAATTATAATGTAGAACTTTAAAATAATTATTAGTTTATTAGTCCTACTCTATTTAATAGATAACTGCACTAATTTAAAACAGTTTGGTGAAAAGCCTAAATTATGGAACCTTTTAAAACTCAATTCTGGTATGTAGTACAGTGACAAAAATCCATGGCTCATACCGGATAACAAAAGTGAGACTTGCTAAAACTGCCTTGGTGGACAAGACAGCAGGAAACCTCTGTGTTTTGTGGTCAGACACTACTAAAAGATAGAAATAATTTTTAGATGTAGATTAACTGGCTTCTTTGCAATCTTGTTTACAGTTTTTCTACACTTAGGAAATCCTTTTCCAAGGATAATTCAAACATTTTAGCCTCATTTGAAAAACTACAATTTTTATTATTTAGCCCAATTTGATGAAGTTTTACTATTTGTGAAATTTTCTACTCCATTTGCTTTTCGACCCTCCCTCCTCCTTTCCTTTCCCCCCCCCCTCACCTCCTCCCAAATTCTTTTTTGCCACTCTCCTGCATTTTGACAGACCATCTCTTCATTTCTGATGGCAACATTTCCCATTAAATAACTATACACTCCCACAGTGCCCCTCACATGCCTGGGAGATTGGCAGATTCTTGTTTAGAGGAGTGGAAACAGCTGAAAGTGACATTTAAGGATTCAAAAACAACTTGGTTGGGAAATAAATCTTTGGCTGGGGAAAAAAATGACTCTCTTTGCCAGGCAATAGCCTTATAATTTATCATTTATTGGAAAAGAAGACTGCATTTTGAGAATCACATCAGACTAAAACTGATTACAGATATTAAGCAATGTCTCTATGAGCTATTACTCATCATGTGTGTGCAAGCTGAGTGCCTCTGGAAGGGGAGGCTGATGAGTCACTGAATATGTTATATTGTGCTGTCGTAATTGTTAGTGCCATAAACAGTGGTGTATGACGGGGCTGGAGCAGATTAAAGAGAATGAAGTGTTTTGTACAGTCTCCTCTAGAAAGAAACAAGACATTATATCATTGTGACATTAACTATTGATTTGGGTTTTTGTTTGTTTGTAGTTCCTAATGGTTATGATCGCTTTAGAGAAGTATTCATGGTTTATTCATTTAAAAAGCCACCATAAGTGATAGCTTAAGCTGCTCCAACTTTTTGATATTGCTTCTGAAACAAATAGGTGGTTTTTGTTTCAGTGTTAGAAAAAGAGAAGAAATTCAAGAGAGCTAATCCAAGTACTATGTACCCAAGACCCTAAAAACCTTAGACACTGGATAAAAATTATAATGACCAAGAGAAATGGGGCAACTCCTAGCAGTGAACTCACAGAGCGCTTCCCTATATCTTTTTGGACATTTGTCACTTTTTATGTTATACTAGAAGCCCATTGCAGGAAGATTCCTGCAAGAATAGGGCATCCTCAGCCTATTCCTGCAAGAATAGGGCTTCCTGATCTAGAGCGAGGCAGAGAAGGGAGCGAAGCCTGCTTCTCTGCTGCCTCGCTTCCCCCCATCTCTGCTGTCTGGCTCCCTCCCTTCTCTGCCTCTTGGCTCCCTTCTGCAGCACTTAGCTTCCTTCTAGGCTGTCTTCAGTCTTTGCTCTGTGCCTGTGTATGCAAATTAACCACCATCTTGGCTGGGTTAATTTGCATATAGTCACTCCGATTGGCTGGTGGGCATGGCTTGGCTGGTGGGCGTGAATTAGGTGTCTTGGAGTGATGGTCAATTTGCATATTACTCTTTTATTAGATTAGATTTACTTCAGATAATTTAGTTACTATACTATACTGTACTAGAAACATCTCAAAACAGATTATAGTTTACACATTTTTTTGCTATCTCATCATAACCTAGCTCAGTAACTTGTTATATTCTGCATAAAAATATTCATTTATTGCTAAATGAATAACATTAGTCACTATATTTATTGCAACATGTCTCCATTTCCTCAATCCTCTAAAAACATAAAACCTAGATTACACAATGTTGCATTATGGTGAACTGAAAGTTTTTAGAATGGATGCATGAAATTGTTTACACTTTTCCCACCAGTCTTCAGTTCTTACTTAAAGTAACATTGGTAATATGTATACATCATTTGGAAGGAGTTTTACTTTTGATGAAGAAAGTATACCTTTTAATGTATAGCGAAAACATTTTAAGATAATGCCTTTCAGGGGCTCAGAACTTGCTGTTCAGAATATAAGGCAATACTAATCAGGACCCACAATTCCCTCTGGGCAGCTCATTAAACATGGGTGTTTCCTAAGGAAAAAAAAAGTCTGTTAGTATAAACCTTGGAAATGCAAATAGACAATGGATTACAAAAGTCACATGAGCTCATTCTGTTAGATGAACCTTTCTGCAAATAGCAGGGCTAGCTCTTGAAGGACACCACGGACTAGACAAAGACATTTGAACTCCTCCACCCTCTTTTTTTCTGGATATCCTTCCACAGACTATGTTTATATCAGAAGGAAAAACAATAAAAAATAATTGATAAGTGAAACCATACAATAGAGAATAAAATTTATTAAAAAATTTAAAGCAAAACTGATAAAAAATAGCAAAGTAAAAACAGGAAAGATTAAAATAATAGATATTTTCTGGTAGGACAATCTGGAAAAATCAGAGACATCACAAATGAAAAGTATAACTATATTGACATGTCAAAGGAATGACCCTTCAATACTGAAATTTCAAGATTTAGTGAGAGGCTACTTGGATCATATGGGAAAGATTTCTTTTTGGTTAGAAGTTCTTGTTCCATGTCTCACATCATAGCCAAGAATGATTGCTATTCATAAGCCAAATGTCATTATATTAAAATATATTAAAACTAGGGGCCTGGTGCATGAAATTAGTGTACTTGGGGGGGGGGGCGGGGTTTCCTCAGCCCAGCCTGACCTCTCTCACATATTGGGAGCCCTCAGGGGAAGTCCTACTGATGGCATAGGCCAACTCCCTGCTCCCTGTGGGGAGCAGGAATAAGCTGCAGTCTGGCCTCCCTTTGTGGGAGGCCACCACGCTAATCAGGGGAAGCCACCAGCCCCATCACCTGCTGCTGCAGCCACTTCCAGTCACCGCAGCCACCAAGGTGTTTTCATCAACAAGGACTCCAGTCCCTTCACCATGAAGAAATGACAACTTTCTTTAGGTATTTTCAAGGTGTGTATTTCATAGGATATGACATTTCTTTGTCTTTTTTTATCCTCACCTGAGGATATGTTTCCATTGATTTTTAGAAAATGTGGAAGAGAAGGGAAAGACAGAGAGAAACATCAAAGTGAGAAGAACACTTTGATTGGTTGCCTCTTGCATGAGCCCTGACCTGGGCCCCAGCCAGGGAGAAGCCTACAACCTAGGACATGCCCTTGGTCAGAATTGAACCCAGACCCTTCAGTCAGTAGGCTGAGGCATTATGCACTGAGCCAAACCGGCTAGGGCAGGATATGACATTTCTTAGCCCTCCAGCAGTGGATCTTCATTTTTTTTTTTTCCCAAGGAGTGTGGTGGAAAAACCCTAGATGCTTTTTTGGATTCTTATTACCCAAGTTACTAAGAATATTACCAGTAGCATACAGGGAGCTTAGCCAATGAACAGTAAGAAAAGTTGTTTCCTCTGTAATTCACTCCCATCACTGGCCCCACCCTGCCCCTCCAATCCCAGCTCCACCCCTACCCAGGCCTACAGCCTCTGGCCTAGGAAGAAGTCCCCCAAACCCCTGCGATGGCCAGCTCTGCCCCTTCCTGGGCCAGGGGTCTCTGCTTGAGGCTGCAGGCCTGGGAAGAAGATCTCTCAACCCCCTCTCCCTACCCCATGATCACCAGCTCTGCCCCTTCCCAGGTTCCTGCAATTGATTGCTCTGACCCTCAGCGCTCCCTGCCTCCCCCATCACCTGCCTGGCTAACAGGCCTGGCTATTTCAGTTGAGGCTAAGGCAGACTGGGCACCACCATCTTAGCTTAGTTAATTTGCATATTTGTTTCTGATTAGTTGGTGGGTGTGGCTTGTGGGCATGGCTTGTGGGTGTCTCAGAGTGATGGTTAATTTGCATATTATTCTTTTATTAGATTAGATGACTAAAGCTGAGGAGTGTGTAATATTAACTTTCATAAAATGTTTATAAATGGCAAGTTGGATCTTGAAGAATCAGCAAACATGAAACAAGTAAATATGAAACACTAGCCTAGCAGCCATTTCTACACAGGGGTCTCTCAAGTAAACTTCACTTCAGGGAGAGGCCTGCACTGAACTGCCTGCCTGCACTGTGTTTCTGCCATCTGAACCAACCTTTATAAAGGAGTCCCTGGAATCCTATTTCAACCAATAGAACTGACACTTTCCCCATCAATCAGAGCTGCATAGCCTTGCCTAACCAGAGAAGCTCTATTCTGACCAATCAGGAGAGTTCCTTTTGGACTAATCAAACTTCAAGGATTAGGCATCCTCATTTGCATAAGGGAAGACCAATCAGGGACCAGAGATGGGGACTTCTGTCCATATAAACCAGCTTCCTTCTGGCTCTGTGAGTGCACTTACCCTTTCTACTGAAGACTGTTTCCCTGGCTAAGCTAAAACACCAAACGTGTCTTGCCAAAGAAGAGTGGTGCAGACTGGCCAGAGCACAATGGAGCAGACCAGCATAACACAAAAGAGACCAGCAAAAAAGCAAAGCCAGAGAAGACCATCCAGGAGCAGAACACAGTTGTCTAGTGGGAGACAGACCTGGCCCCAGGGAAGCCTGGTCTCTGGGCTGCCTCACAGTTGTGCTGTATGACAATTGAGCTGTTTTGCACTGAAGTTTCCTTGTTCACTGTACTCCAAACTGGGGATTTCTGTTGGCATCAAATTGGCACCACCTAACTACCATTGGTTGACACATCTAAGCCATTCTAGTATCAGCAAAGAGTCAATATTCAATTGTGATTAAAACTTCACGTGATAGGTGGTTAATAACTCAATGGGATTGGATCACTAAAAATAGCACTACATCTCTAACAGGAATTCTGGAATATGGAAAGTGACAAAATCTTAGAGAAGGAACAGTGACTAAAGATGCTTTACTACAAATCACACCAATACTGTCTCTGATGTCACGGCCTCCTTAGGACACTTCCAATGACTGGTGGAAGTGACCTTTGTTGAGTGGTCACTTTCTCCCAGGGACACCACTGGGTGCTATAAATACAAAGCTAATAATATAAAATATAAACCACCGTCCTCTACCTCCCAAAAGGATATAGTCTAGTGGTATAGATAGACAAATTAATCCCAATGCAATTACAATATGATGCGGTAAGCAGTTAGAATTTGTTTTCGAAATACATGGCAGAGTGTCTAAGCAAATATATGGTATGATATCTAAGCAAGGCTTGGGTCTGAAAGGTTTTGCAGAGAAAGTGTCATTTGAGTAGGATTTTTAAAAAATAAAAGTTGCACTTTATTTTTAAATTTCAAACTTTAAAATCTCTGGAATGCTTTTGTGAATAGGTATGAGAATTTGTGAAAGAAACACATGATCTCTAAGAATCCAGAATTTAAGTAGAGTTTTGATGGAAAGGAAGGAAATAGCCAAATGACAAGGTTGAGAAGGGACGGTCTGAGGAGAGGGTGCAACATGTGCAACCTTGGAGAGTTTATTTGTGAAGCAGCTGTCATGTTTCTTGTATGTCTTCTGTTTCCCAGCTCTGAATGTCCTTCTCCTTCCATTGGGAAGCTTGCAACAACAGAAATGTATTTTTTCGCAGTTCTAGAAGCCAAGCATCTGAAATCAAGGCAGCAGCAGGGCCACACTCTCTCCAGAGGTTTTAGAGGAGAGAATCATTCCCCGCCTTTTCCAGCTTCTGGTGACTGTGGGCATTTCTTGGTTTCCCTCTTCATGTAGCCATCTCCTCTTTTCTGTGTGTCTATATTCTGTGTGTCTCTTATAAGGAAACTTGTAAGTTTGGATTTAGGAACTACTGGGATATTTCAAGATGACCTGCTCATCTCTAGATCCTCCCTTAATTACATCTACAAAGACTTTTCCCAAATGAAGTCACTTTTACAGGTTCAAGGGATTGAAATGTGGACATAACATTTTGGAGCCACCATTCAACCCACTACACTTGGCAACTATAGGTCTGATTTCCAAGTAGCATTCCTTGTCTACCAGCCTTGCTCAGTAATACTGAGTATCTAACACAATAAAAGAGTAATATGCAAATTAGCTGTCACTCTCAGACACCTAAGCCACGCCCACCAGCCACTCAGAGCGGCTGTATGCAAATTAACCCAGCCACGATGGCGGCCAGCAGCCACAGAGCTAGAGCAAACAGGAGGCTTCTGTTTAGAGGACACTGTCTGCCTCAGCTGGCTGGGCCTCTGCTCAAGGCAACAAAGTTTCAATTATAGAAGCCATGGAGATGAAGCAAACAGGAGGCTTCGTTGCCTGCCTAGGCCTCCGCTCAAGGCAACAAAGTTTCAATTACAGAAGATAAACCCCAGAAACCTGATTCCAGCCAGCCTTGCTGGGACGTTGGGTTAATGGGAGCTGTGGGAAGCCTGAAAATGGCACTCAGCTCCTCACCCAGGCTGGCCACACCCCCTTGGGGTAAGGGTCCCCACTGGGGGGCTTGGCCAGCCTGCAAATAGCCATCAGTCCCTCACCCAGGCTGGCCAGGCACACCAGCAGGTGGATATCCTCCGAGGGGTCCCAGACTTTGAGAGGACACAGGCCAGGCTAAGGTACCTCCCCAAGTGCACAATTTTTTGTGCACTGGGCCCCTAGTCTTTTTATAAGCTTACAATTTAAGCCACATTTGTCTGTCATCTTCCCAGTATCTTCCTACTGTTCTTTACATTTTTATTTTTGGTTACAAATTTAACAATATAATTTGGTTCTAAATTCCTTGGGAAAGTGATAATTTTGGGGGACATAAGTTCTATTAACATTTTAAAACAGTTTTTTATATTTCTAGTATTCCACATAATTACTTCTAATAGCATTGACAGAAGAGCTTACAAACACAGTTACCGGTACTTTTGCTGTAGCATCTTTGCCATAGACATATTTGCTACAAACCTGTTTGCCACAAACATTTTCACCACATCACTAATTGTTCATAAAGAAATTTTACTGTAAAAAAATGATAAAATAACTGATTGACAGTTATTTGGTTTTTTGTTGTTGTTGTTGTTATTTTTCCACTGAAAAACCAATCAACTGTCTTTAGCAGACTTGATGTATTTAAACTAGTTGTCAGTTTGGTTTCATTTATCCATTGACAAGTTCTCCCAGTTCCTCCCATTTTTATATTGCATATCAATCTTAGCTCATGCTAATTTATACAGCGACTAGTTGATGCAGTGGTGGTATTAAAAATAGCACTTCATCCAGATGATGGTGATTTGCCCCAACAGTTGGATTCTTATTTTGAACGCACTACATTGGGAGGAGAAACATAAGCCAAATGATCTCTTTGAGGGAGCAGTTAGTTGAACCCACATTTCCATAGAATGAAGACAAGCACTTGGCTGCAATCCATAAAATAAAATTAGTTATTTGAACATTATTGCCATGAAAAATACTTAAACAAATTTAAAATATATTTAAGTATTTTGTGTTTCACAATAGAATATTTTTAACTGAGCTGTGTACTTTGTGATGTCCTTCTTTAATTTTTCATGCTTTTATATTTTTGACAAAATTGCCTTACACCAATTAGTTAGGTGGCAAAATATTTGTGGCAATGATGTCTCTGGCAAAGATGCTTATGGTGAAAATGCCAGACATGGACAACTGCATAGTGAAGCAATTTCCTTTTGAAGAATCAGTACCAAGTATATTGTTTCTGAATTCTTTGAGAAATCATGCTATTTTGATGAAATAATTCAATTCTGAAGGCTGTCACTAGGAATAAAGATTTTTTTTCATTTTTTATTAGGAAATGAGCGCATTTGAAAATGATATTTTATTTCCCATGAGGGAGCACTGTCTCTTGTTATGTAGAAATGTTTGTGTGTGTTTTTTTTTCAGCAAAGAAACTGCTACTACAAATTTTTTAGAAACCAGGCTAGTATTTGTTTCAACTTCAATGTTAAAATCTTGTGTAGGAAAATATTTGTGTTATGAGTAATCTACAGAACAGTGAAAATAAAAGACTGAATGTGTATTCTGTAAGATGGATGTGACCTTCATTATTTTTAAAGTATATATTTTTCTTGTTTAGAAGCAAAAGATGAGTTTTGGAGAAAATTTTGAAATCTTAAAATGCTGCACAACTCAGTGTAATATATGAGATTTGATTATAGTGATTAGTAAATGTCCCATATTACATATATACATACTTGGTCAACCAACTTTTATTAATTGATCAATTTTTGTTAAAACTGTCTGGTATCCTTGGGACAGATGAGTGTTGGTACAAATGGATGCTCAGAAGCATATATCTGAGAAAAATTCATGCTTTGGCCTTAGTGGTTCATTTTCTAGAATCATGGCCCTAGTCTATGACTATATCATACCGTCCTAAAGGGGTACTTCAGATTGTTGGCAATCTAATTAATTGCTGGTTGAATTGAATATTTGAATACTCTTTTCATACTGCAGCACATGAGGAAAATAATAAATATTATTTGCCTTTCTTCCTGGAGTGCCCCCTTCTTTACTACAGGAGTCAACATTCCTCAGCATCTTTCCTTCTTAGTTCATATTTTGGTGAAGAGTCAGATCTAGGGTATCATGTCAAATTGCTTGGTCTCATCTCTGTCTATTTCAAAAATTTGAAGTTGTAGATTTCGGAACCGAAGAATTTTCAAGAAGCCATCCCACAGCTGCAGATCTCTTCTGAGATGTCCATGTGCATCCTCTCTTCTGAATGTTTCCTTTCATATAGGTTCTCCCCAAGCTTGTATTGTATGTCCCTGCCACTCTAGCCACAGGAGATTGGACCAAAGATAGGGCTTTTCTGTGAGCTGGCCAGCGTCCACAGGTGCCTAGCACAGGACCTCTGCCCTAGCTACATGCACAAGGACTAGCGACCTTCAGCAAACTCTCTTTGGGGGAGCTTAAATGAGAGATCTAGGAAGTTAGTAAAGTGCCGAGTGATCCAGGCATGGAGAGAGAGAGAGCACAAAGGCACTGAGTAGGAGCTTTGAAGGACAAAATCACTGGCAAGCATAAGGAATAAGTAAGTTGAGAGCATGACGAGCAAACACGAATAGGGAAGAAGTAAGTTGGTATCAAAGTAGCAAAAATAAGCAGTTGAAGGAAGTAGTAGATGCGGGAACGGCAACATGGCCCAGAAATAAAATTTCTGTTTCTGCCCTTTGGTGGTCAAACTATCAGAGCTGGTTAGTCAGCTGCATGCAGTGAATAGCATGCTAGTTCTCTGTGACCTCGATGTGCGTTTTTGAGACAGCAGCCAGTTTTTCATACTTCCTTCCCCATGTATGTCATTACCTAACATGACCTGAACCTATTTCTGTATTTTGCATCCCAAAGAGTCTAAAAAACATGATATCCTCAAGATCAAGCAGAGACTACAGTAGGAAACATTGAAATTAAAATATGAATTTATAATTTTGATACTGAAATATAAAAATTTAACAATATTTTTATTTCATCAACTGCATGCCAGGCCATGTGCTTTGATGCTTGATACATGAGCAGAGGACAAATTGTGGAAAAGGCAGTTCTGGAAGCCAGATAGCCTCTTTTGATCTGGGTTTGAGGGATGAGTGACTGCTCCCAGGTTTGGACTATCTAGAAGGTAATTTGATTATTTGTCCAGTGACTTTCTTTTTTTTTTTTATTAATATACTAAGGGCCCGGTGCACAAAAATTTGTGCACTTGGGGGGTGGGGGTCCCTCAGCCTGGCCTGTGCCCTCTTGTAGTCTGGGACCCCTCGGGGGGGATGTCCACCTGCTGGCATGCCTGGCCAGCCTGGGTGAGGGGCTGAGAGCCATTTTCACGCTGCCCACAGCCCCTTCAGGGTTCGTGCACTGGGGGGTGGGAGGGCTGGTGAGTGCAGGCCTGGACGTTTCCCACCGGAGGGCCCACGATTGCACACGCCTGGTGGGCCCCCACCGCTGAGGGGACACACCTGGCGCAGAGCTGGGTGGTGAGCCAGGGGCGGACGCTGGTGCAGAATCCCTCGCTGGGGCCCTGCTGCTGAGCAAACACACCCGGGGCGGAGCCAGGCAGTGAACTGGCTTCGGATTCTCCGCACTGTTCAGCAGACGCTCCCGCACGCCCTGTGGAGGCCCCTGGGGGGCAGGTGAAGGTAGCGGACTCTGGACGGGTGTTCCTGGACACCTCGCGGAGGCCCCTGGGGGGCAAAGCCAGGCAGCAGACCCAGGACGGCTGCTCCTGCACACCCTGCAGAGGCCCCGTGCTCCTGCATGCCCCAGGGAGGCCCCCAGGGGGTGGAGCCAGGCAGTGGACCCGGGACAGGCGTTCCTGGATGCCCCTCGGAGGCTCCCGGGGACGGAGCTAGGCAGCAGACCCAGGACAACTTTTCCTGGACGCCCCGAGGAGGCCCCAGGCCAGACCCCCCCTCCCACTGAGCTGACACACCTGTTACAACTATGCTGGCCGTGGAGGCTCCCAGTGCAGAGCCGCCCTGCCAGCCTCCATCTTGGCTGGGTTAATTTGCATACAGCCGCTCTGATTGGCTGGTGGGCATGGCCATGAGCAGAGGCTCAGCTAGCCTAGGCAGGCAGTTGCAACAGAAGCCTTTGGTTTGCTCTAGCTCCATGGCTGTTGGCCTCCATCTTGGCTGGGTTAATTTGCATACAGCTGCTCTGATTGGCTGGTGGTAACGGTCAATTTACATGTTTCTCTTTTATTATATAAGATTTTATTGATAGTTTACAGAGAGGAAGGGAGGATAGAGAGTTAGAAACATCGATGAGAGAGAAACATCGATGAGAGGGAAACATCGATCAGCTGTCTCCTGCACACCTCCTACTGGGGATGTGCTGCAACCAAGGTACATGCCTTTGACCGGAATTGAAACCAGGACCTTTCAGTCTGGAGGCTGATGCTCTATCCACTGAGCTAAACCGGTTAGGGCCAGTGACTTTTCAGATAGTTGGGATTTTTTCAACTTTAGAAGTGAAAGCCACAGGAGAGGGTTGCCCCAGCAACCTCACTCTGTATCTTATTGAGGTCTTTCCACTTTGCTTTGTAAAATTCCATCACTTTGCCCCTGCTGAGCAGTCAAAAGAAATTTGTGCATGATTGTCAATCTGATGTCTTATAATCATTTGTCTTTTTATATCAAACTAGAGGCCTGGTACACGAAATTCATACACAGGGGAGGGGGTCTCTCAGCCTGACCTGCACCCTCTCCAATCCAGGAGCCCTCAGGGGATGTCCTACTGATGGCTTAGGCCCACTCCCTGTGGTTCTCTGCTCTCTGCAGGGCCTGTCTGCTCACCACTGTGGCAATGGGCAAGCAGGCCCTGCTGTCTCCTATCTGTGGGGCCTGCTTGCCTGCTCACTGCTGGTGCGGGTAAAGGGACTGGGGGACTCCGGCAGGGCTGAGGGGCCTGGGTACTGCCATCTTGTGGCTATGGGCACTGCTATCTTTGTGAGGGCATGATGGTCAGTTTGCACATTCCCTCTTTATTAGATAGGACGTGATGGAGAAGAGGAAATAGTTGTGTTGTTTTCCTAATATGCTGAGGTTTCCTCTCCAAGATCTGACACCTATTTTTATTATTTGAACAATATAAGTGTACACGGTGTGTTCCATGTTATATGTATCATCTTTGAATCAGGCTTATTTCTTCAGAGAGAGAAAAACATTGCTTCATTGTCTTGCTTAGATAATTTTCCCCTTCACAGTTGAAGGACATCTATTTGCATTTATTAACTAAATTTGGAAAATTGTCTCTCTTCTGTGGCAATAAATGGCTTACCTATATGTTTAATGGGGCAGAATGTCTTCTTTGTTAGGTGTGATTTTATTTTGTATCTGCCTCATTAAGTTTGGGGCTATAACAACTACACTGTTGAGCACAGTGCTAGGAACTTCTAGATCCCTGAAAGTTATCATAAAAACCAAAGCAAGAGAATGCTGTTACTCACAAATATTTGTTTATAATTTAATCATTTCTGATGACAATTTCTAGAAACAAATACTGGAGAGAGAGAGAGAGAGAGAGAGAGAGAGAGAGAGAGAGAGAGAGAGAGAGAGAGAGAGAGAGAGAAGGGTTTGAAATGAGAAGACAGGGCCTAAACTTCTAGTTCTACTATTTCCCCCAAATTCAGCCTCTGCGGTTCCTAAGCAGCTCAGGTTCTTTCGAGGTAGGGAATTAGCAACACCTACCTTGTCTCCCAGGCAGGGGAGGTCTGAAGCTCAAAGAAGGGAATTTTGTGGGATGTGCTGTGCAAATGAAAATTTCTCTTCAAAAGCAAGTTAACTAGGGTGACTGTGATAGAAGGCAGGCTTTAGTACTTTGTTCCTTGTAACCATTATTACGGGGTGGGGGTGTGCAGACAAAATGGAAAGTGCTCAGAATAAAACACTCAAAATGCCCAAGAAACAAAATGACAGGTAGCAGCTCCTTTGGGACTCTACATTTACATACATATTTCTCTGTATGAAATTTTCAGATTGATTTTGGGGCCAACAATGCAGCTTTGTTCACTCCATTCACCTCTCAAAAGTATTGATAGAAATGACCTGAATTTAACAAAATGAAATATTAGCAATTTAGCTTAAGACTTGAAGACAAAGACAAGATGACAAATAAAATTCATTTTCCCTGATTCCTTTCTGCTTTTCTCTCATTAATGTGAGTAATTTGTATACTTTATATTTTGAAAGAAATAATTATAGTAATCAGAATCTGACTTTTTACTAACCATAAATTTTGAGAAGCTGTTTATTCCTACTGGCATCAATTTAATTTTAACTAATAAGTATCTTTACTTTAATCTATCAATTAAATACCTTATAGCTAGTGACACTAAGCAACACCATCCTGTGTTCAATGTCAAATGTGTAGGAGTTGCTAATATAGACTATAATATAGGCAGAAGTAGTCCTGGTTTGAATGAGTTATACATAAGTCCTGGGAAAGGATGAATTTTAAAAGTATACCCTTTGAAATAATAAAAAAAGGGAGAGGCAGGTGTTATGTTTTTCAGGGGCCTTTTTTTCTCCCTGTGTGAAAAGTTTTGGGGGACTAGTGATTGTTTAGGATACAGAGGAATGCTAGACTGCCAACCCAGTCAATATTCCAAAGAGTGGGGAAATAGAGTGAGGAGTGGTTCTCAACCTTCTGGCCCTTTAAATACAGTTCCTCATGTTGTGACTCAACCATAAAATTATTTTCGTTGCTTCTGCATAACTGTAATGTTGCTGTTGTTATGAATTGTAATGTAAATATCTGATATGCAGGATGGTCTTAGGCAAACCCTGTGAAAGGGTCATTCGACCGCCAAAGGGTTGAGAACTGCTGCTTTAGAACATGTATTGATGATTAAAAAGAAATATTATCCTAATAAGTGATATTTTATGTTTTTAAAATTCTGACCATTCCCAAATAAAAAGCAAAACATCTCAGGGTAGGCAGGGTGTGAAGGAGAGTGGAGAAAGGAGATTATTTGCACCAAGGACAGTGTTTCTCCAGGTGGTTCTGTAGAGCCTGAGCATCTGAGCAAGGTGGTTTCACTTCTTTCTGCTGCCCAGAAAGCAGCCTCAGATATATATATATATATATATATATATATATATATATATATATATATATATATATATGAATGAAAGTGTTAGGGGGCCCCTAAGGTCCCTTCTAACTCTAACTTTCTAGGACCAAATATTTCTAAATTCTGGCCTTGGCTTTATTGAAGCCCTTGCTTGTGTAGGTTTGAAGGGTCAACCCGGGTTCCCTCCCAGCTACCTTCCTCTTCCTCTGAATACCAATATAAGCAGCTGACTCTAGCTGACTGTAAGAGGAAATGGCCAAACACTTAGAAATGGGCAGATGAGAGAGCTGGTGTCCTCTCTGCTTGCTGTGCTGGCATTGTCCAGCTGACCTTCAGGGGATTATCGGATTCTATAGAAGTTTCACCTCTGTTTGGTTTTTACTGACTGAGCTATTTTGCAATTCTGTAGGGGTAGAATGTAATTGTAGAAAATTGAGTGTAACGCACGTGATTCTTATACATATAACATTAATGACTTCTATCTAGTAAGTATACAAATGATTTCTGACGTATAGAAAAGGTTACCCCAAACATATTTTATTGTCTTATGGTATATTAACCCTGTTTGCATTTATTAGCAAATTCATTTCCACATTTTTGATTGCTTGATTTTCAAATTCTTCCATTCTCCAATAACATATTATTGATTCTCCATTTATATAAAAATAAATAAAATCTTTGTCATGTTCAATTTAGGTGAGTTATGGTATTACTACTTTGAAAATTATACTTGAGCAGCAATTTAGCTAATGCAAAGTGTGCTTGTGTGTGTGTGTGTGTGTGTGTGTGAGAGAGAGAGAGAGAGAGAGAGAGAGAGAGAATTACTAACACCTTACTTGATCATTTGTTGACATTTACAATAATAAGTAATCTGTTGCCTCCACTGGGGTTTAGCTGTGCCCATATTAAATCAGTATATTATGTCTAATTTAGAAAGTTCATCATGGCCTCAGTGAATTGCTTTGCAGTTTTGCTGGCATTTAATATAATTATAGGATAATAATTACCATTTGTAAAAACTTCTGAGCATAGAAATACTAGAACAAAACCTGTCTTCAAACTAACGGGATGTTGTAGTATCATTGTCATTTCCTCCCTCTCAAGGTGTTCAGTCCTCGAATCTTTTCCTTGCCCAGATGTGGCCATGGCTTCAGAGGACTGCCCTCAGTATGCGAAGAACTGCTGAGATGCTGACATGAGACAGTTTGCGTTATCTGAACATGAGAAATCGGAGAGAATTTTCATCCCATGTGGAAATGTTGCTGCTTGTTAGAAAGTGCTGTAGAAAACAATGTAATTCCAATTCAATACTAGTCTTTCCTGAACTGCAGAAGGCTTTAACCTTTGTTTTCACTGCAGGCTTTCAAATAAATCGGTATGAGGTAATTATTTCTTATATTTTTGAATCAAAGACATTGCTGGTTCAGCTAATCTAACAAACAGCAAGCTGATGAGAGGGTTCATATTCAGTCCCAACTGGAGACAGACATAGCTGAATCCATCTCAATTCAATCCTATCTACATTTCTGCTTACTGTGTATCAATACTGTGAGAATTCTGTATAATCTATGTTCATACTTTTCGGAATCATCTGGGGCTAGGTATGAATTACAAATTAATCTCCCAAACCACTATTCACTTTCTACTAATAGGTTTTTTATTTACATATTAGATATTGAAGTCAATTCTTACTGCAATGAAAACTCCTAAAACAATATTCCAATGTGGCAAGGCTGAGAAAGTGAAAAGGCTGCAAGAGAGAGTCTATTTTTCTTTGCTGGGATGACAATAAGATATATAAATTGTATATTGCAAAATCCTAAATAAACGGAATGTTAGAAATAAAAATTTTTATTAAGTAGACATATTTTTATTTTATATCTTGTTTTGAAATCTTGGAATATGATCTTTATTGTATTTATTTTCTACCTTAATAAAGTAGAAAGTAAATCTTACTGTGTTTGATTACTGTGATCTTCCAGTGTTTTTGATTATTATCCTGAGCATTAGTGATTATTAAACAGTGATCACTGGGGAGGCAGCTGGACCGGAGTCTGAGCAGAATCCAGGGCCACTATAAAACAGCAGGTTCTCTAGTGTTGTGCAGTGCATAACTTCTACCGTCGTGTCTTTCAGTCCTGGAGATTGCTGAGTCTAGCAGCGAGAACTGGATTCCAAACAGAATGAAAGTGTGATCCCTCTTGGGATGGTCAGAGCTCAGAAACTCCTAGATTGACCACATCAATACAGTCTGCTTCCTTCCCCCAGCCTTGTGCAAGACTGGCTCATGCTAGCTCCTAAGCTGATGAGAAAGGGATGTAATATCCCCAGGGCAAACTGCATTCCTACCCTGAGACAGTTGAATAATAATTGGTTGTTAACACAGTTCAATAGTAATTTGCTTTGGACAACATTGCTACTCTCTTCTCTCACCAAGGTATAAAGACACTTTCCCCATCCCTACTTGCCCCACTGTCAACCGACCTAGAAGGGCCTGACCAAATAGTGAACCCATGCAGTGGTGTCATTGGTTGAATGCCATGCTATGTATGGGAAATGTGGAGGGCTAGGGGAGTAGCACCCCAACCATGAGCCCATTGCAGGCTCTCTTGTTCTTTGCAGCACTCTTACTGCAGATAAGTTCTTGCTTAGATCTGTTTAAGAAAAGACTCTGTAGATTGCCTGTGTTTGTTGGAATTTTCTGTCACTATTTCCCTGAGACAACCACCCACCAGGACATCCCTGGAATTCAAATCAATATCAGAAACATCATCTAGAGCCCTGATAGAAGTTTCATTGTCATTTTTTTAAATTCTAAAAATAGAGAATAGAAAATGAGGAAGTAGGAAGCAGAGAAAAAGAGCCTTTTTATTTGACTGTAAAAATTAGTTAGATTCTTATTAATGGAGGTTTTCCATACTCTGTATTTTTCTTTCTTTTCCCTCCTTTAAAAAAAAAATCTGTAAGACTTACACTGGCACTTGCAGCTCATAATTATGGGCCTGTCTTCAGTGATATAAGACACTGATTTGTCCTCTTCAAGTAGTAAATTATGACAGGATTTTCTCTCATCAATTTTTTTAGTGTGATACCCAGCATCTGGCTGGACATGTAAAATAATTTTAGATATGTGTTTTGAGTATGAGACAATTTATAACAAGCTATTTAAATTTTAAGTTTTGCTATCTATGATAAAGAAAACATAAATAATTGTGAGTCAAATATTTTAAGGAACTTATTTCATGGGATTATTGATTGTATTAATTCATGTAGATAGTTTAGTATACAGGGCAGGGCAAATAGCAGGTAACCAATAAAGGGTAGTTGTAATTATTAACATTATGATTAACATAAACTAGGTGTGATGGAGACCCTCACAAGGGAAATGGCTTGCTCACATGCAGTCCTGGATGTATCCCAGAGGAGAAAAGAGCAACTTAGAGTTGGGATATAATAAAAATTAATGACTTCAACTTATTAGGTATCTAATATATGTCTTTTATCTTCATCTCATGGAATCTTTATAATAATATTATAAAGTATTTATATTCCCCATTTTTAAACTTTGTTTTTTTTTGAGTTTTAGATTTACAAGAAAATTGAGAAGGAGGTACACAGATTTCCCATATACTCCCTGCCCCCACAAATGCTTGCCCAGGGTGTACAGCTAGTAGGTGCTAGAGCTGGTCCACGGGGATCGACACCTGTCCACTTAAGAACCTATCCTTCCCTTTTCAACTTGTTGAATGAAATGAGGCCCACACAAGACTTCTTTACACAGGATGTCGAAAGAAAACATAAAATGACAATAAGCTTTCCACAATCTGTACCTATTGATTCTCCTCAATGCTGACTTCCACTCTCCAATGTCAAAACAATATTGTTTGAGGTCACTGATGAAGGATTGGAATACCAGCCATGCATAACCCAGACGAGGGGAGGCATCTTACCATGCAAAGAGGAGAAAAGTTGTGAAAACAAAATGGTCCTCTAGGTAAGCCAATTTCCACCCATCTGTCTGCAACCAACTTTCTCTATGAAATAGGTCTCTCCCATTATTTCAGTCTTACTGGCTTCTATTTTTTTTTTAATTTCTACTGCACTAAGACCCCATTCTCCAGCATTCTTAAACTATATACTTTCTATTTAGAATTAAAAAAAAATAGAGTTGGAAATGGTCATAGATCACATGCATAAATTGGATTTTTTACAGCCAGAGAAATAGTACTTTTTGTTTGTTGGGCTCATTTTTTTAAAAGATATTATAGTTTCATTGAGGGCAGGGATTATGTTTTACTCAGATTTAGAGTCCATTCCCTGCCCCTTCCTGCTCCTCCCACATGCACACTCTAACAGTGCTTAGCACATGGTGGGTATGCAAAATATAAGCTCACTCATATTTTACTTGGAAAACTAGATAAATAGAAGGATTTTTTTTCTTTGTTTTTAAATCGGTAGGCTGTCTTGCTACCTTGCGTTTCACTCAGGACACACAGAGAGCCAGTGTGGAGTGTATTATAGTCTCCCAAATGTCTTGCTGTCTTTGTTCAACAGGCACACTGGAGGTCCTCTTATCTACTCTAATAAAAGAGTAATATAGAAATTAAAAGTCTCTCCCAGATGTCTAAGCCATGCTCACTAGCCAACCCATACCCACCAGCCAATCAGAGGGTTGTATGCAAATTAACCCAGCCAAGATGGAGGCTGGCAGCCACAGAGCGAGCACCATCGGGGGTGCTTGCCTGCTTCCCAGTCCCCTTGTGGGGATCGGGGAACAAGAAAAAGGCTGGGCCAGCTGAGAGGCAGTGAACAGGTGGGGTTTTCCCTGCGTCCCAGTGGCTGAAGCAAGATGGGGAGTAAGCAAGCTTGGGAGGCAGGCAACACCCAGCCCTGGCCACAACTCAAAAAAGAGAACAACATGCAGGAGATGGCAGGAGTCTCAGAGATAAACACAGAAGGGTGCCTGCTCCAAGCCTCCTCGGTGTGCCTGGGGGCAGGCCCCCAGCAGGTAGACACACAAAGGAGGACTGCTCCGAGCCTCAGATGCAGCTGGGGGCAGGCCCCAGTGGTGACACACACACACACACACACACACACACGGCGCCTACCAGACTGAAGCCATCAGTAGGACATCCACTGAGGGGTTCCAGACTGTGAGAGAGGGCAGGCTGGGCTGAGGGACCCCCACTCTCCCCCCCATGCACGAATTTTTGTGCACCGGGCCCCTAGTATCTCAATGTTTGTCTGCTGCTGAAATAACACTAGCTTTTTACTGATAATTGCTTGACAACTTGAATTTTGGCTTTTAAAACAATTTATTTGGAGTAGGTAATCCATGTACATAAATGAAAATTTTAGTGTACAAAGGGGTAAACACAAAAATGTTTTCCTCCTGCCCTGCTCCCCTTCCTCATTTGCAACCACTGCTTACTCTGTCAATCCAGAGGATGCATATTTGTGAACAAATACACATCCCCTCTCTCTGCCTCTCTTACCCTGCCCTCACAATTTTCTAACACAGATGATAGCATGCTAGTTTCATTTTTTAGCATTTCACTTTTCCACTTAACAAAATATCATGGTGATCATTTATTAGCACAGACCGAGCTACTTCAATATTTTAATGATTGCATAATATTTAATTACATTTCACTTTCAAAGAGTCAGGTATGACCTGTCTCTTATTGTAGGATGTTTACTATTGCTAAGCTTTTTGCAGTATAAACTGCTGCAGTTAATATGCATGTATATGTGTAATTTCAGACACATACAAGTTCATATCAGATCCAAAGATATCTTCACAATACATTTTGAAAGATAGTGACAAATTATTTTTGAACTAGAGGTCCAGTGCATGAATTCATGCATGGGTGGGGTCCAGCCAGCCCAGCCCCAATAGAACCTATCAGGAGGAGGAGATGGTGGGAAGTAGGCCTGCAGGCTTGCCTTGATCAGGGCCTAATCAGAGCTGGGACAGCTGTGGGGAGGGGCTGTGGGTGGTGGGCTGATTGGGACCAATGGCTTGGGGGAGGGGCCATGGGTGGTTGGCTGACCAGTCCTGCCTCTGATCAGAATGGGGGAGGGGGCTGATTAGGGTCAGAGCTGGCTGGAAGGTAGGAGCCTTGGAATGATCAGGGTAGTGGGGTTATCTGGGGGGAGGGGCTGTAGGAGATTGGCTGGCCAGCTCCAGCTCCTATTGGTGTGGGAGAGGTGATCAGAGGTGGGGCCAGCCATGGGGAGGGGCTTCAGGCTGATTGGGGTAGTGGGAGCCTGTCAGGGGTGGGACTGGCTGGAAGGAGATACTGCAGGAGGTTGGCTGGCCAGCCCCACCCCCTATTGGGGTGGAGTGGTGATCAGGGGTGGGGACAGCCAGGGGGAGGTGCTGCAGGCCAATCAGGGTGGGAGAGGCCTATCAGGTGCAGGGACAGCTGGGGGGAGGAGCTGTGAAAGGTTGACTGCTGCCCCCCCCCCCCCATTGGGCCAGTTTGCTGGCTGCAGTGGGCATCATAGCAACTGGTCGTTCCAGTTATTATGGTGTTAGAGTTGCTGGCTTTATATAGATAGATAGATAGATAGATAGATAGATAGATAGATAGATAGATGTAGTTGAATTTATTAACACATGTTGGCTAGTAGGTCACATGTCATACTGGATAGTCTTTACCCACTCTGGGATTATAAAACAGAACACAAAAGAAAATAACTCTCATGTTTCTGGAATTTTTACACTATCTAGGTTTTGAGATGAGATTATTGATATGGAATTTTAATGGTTTATTTTTTATAGTCTTTTAGGATTTGAGTTCATTTTGTCATTATTACTATTACATTGTTTTGTTGTTTAATATTTGGAGGAAAGCAGAGTGAGAGTGGGTATATGCATGTCTAGCTACCATACTAATTCTCTGCTCCCATTTTATAGTAACATGTCTTGAATTATATGTACTTATGTCTCTACCTCCTCTTCTTCATATATATATATGTGTGTGTGTATATGTACTGTATATATCTATATCTATATGTAGATATATAGATATAGATAAATACTAGAGGCCTGATGCAAGGATTTGTGCACTGATGGGGGGGTGTAGCCCGTTGGGATTGCCTGCTGTGGGAGCGCCACTCATCCTGGTTAGCCAAGAGGCTGTGGACACCCCCTCTGAGTGTCTACTCCTGCTGTGGGAGTGCTGCTCATCCTAGTCAGTTGAGTGGCGCTCCCACTATGGGAGTGCACTGACCAAGGGGGCACCTCCTGCGTTGAACTCTGCCCACTGGTGGTCAGTACACATCATAGCAACTCGTCCATCAGTCATTCTATTTGGTTGCTGGGCTTTTATATATATACTAGGAGCCCAGTGCACAATATATTGTGCACTAGTGGAGTCCCTCAGCCCGCCTGTACTCATCCAACCTGCGGCCCACCACACGCCTATCGTGCCCCACCCACCTCGCACACCACCCATCATCCGCCTCCAAAGCTGTGTTGCTGGCCTCCATCTTGGCTAAATTAATTTGCATACAGCCACTCTGATTGGCTAGTGGGTGTGGCTTAGGTGTCTCTAGAAATGGTCAATTTCATATTATGCTTTTATTAGAGTAGACTAGGGGCCTGGTGCACAAAAATTTGTGCACTCTGGAGGTCCCTCAGCCCGGCCTGTGCCCTCTCGCAGTCTGGTACCCCTCTGGGGATGTCCACCTGCTGGCGTGCCTGGTCAGCCTGGGTGATAGGCTGAGGGCCGTTTTTAGGCTTCCCACAGCCCCTTCAGGTTTTGGGTCCCTACTGAGGTGCCTGGGCAGCCTGGGTGAGGACTTGAGGGGCGTTTTCAGGCTGCCCACAATCCTTTCAGGGTTCAAATTCCTACTGGGGTACCTGGCTAGCCTGGGTTCGGGGCTGATGGCTGTTTGCAGGCTGGCCAAACCCCCCCAGTGTGGACCCTCACCCCATTGGGGTGTGGCCAGCCTGGGTGACAGGCTGAGGGTTGTTTTCAGGCTTTCAGGCTGCCCATAGCTTCCATTGACCCAATGTCCCAGCAAGGCTGGCTGGAAGCAGGTTTCTGGGGTTTATTTATCTTCTATAATTGATACACTGTTCCTTTAAGTCGAGGCTTAGGCAGGTAACGAAGCCTCCTGTCCGCTTCAGCTCCGTGGCTTCTATAATTGAAAGAATGTTGCCTTAGTAGATGTACCCAGCCAGCCTAGGCAGAGTTTCCTCCATCACTGGTGCAATGGAAGCCTGCTGTTTGCTTCAGCTTTGAGGCTTCTATAATTGAAACAATGTTGCAAATATATTTCCTGGAACACAGAGAGGCCCAGCTGGCCAGCAGACAGTTTACTGCTGGTGCAATGGAAGCCTGCTGTTTACTCCAGCTCCGTGACTGCCGGCCTCCATTTTGGCTGGGTTAATTTGCACACAGTTGCTCTGATTGGCTGGTGGGCATGGCTTAGGCATCCTATAGAAACAGTCAATTTCACTATTACTCTTTTATTAGATTAGATAGATAGATATAATTTTATTAAGTAACTAGGGGTCCAGTGCACAAAAATTTGTGCACTCGGGGGGTTGCCTCAGCCTGGCTTATGCCCTCTCGCAGTCTAGGACCCCGTGGGGGATGTCCACCTGCTGGTGTGCCTGGCCATCCTGGGTGAGGGGCTGATGGCTGTTTCCAGGCTGGCCAAGCCCCCCAGTGGGAGCCCTCACCCCATGGAGGTGTGGCCAGCCTGGGTGAGGGGCTGAGGGCCATTTTCAGGCTGCCCACATCCCCTTCAGGGTTCAGGTCCCTACCGGGGTACCTGGCCAGCCTGGGTGAGGGGCTGAAGGCTGTTTCAGGCTGCCCACAGCTCCCATTGACTCAACGTCCCAGCAAGGCTGGCTGGAATCAGGTTTCTTGGGTTTATTTATCTTCTATAATTAAAACTTTGTTACCTTGAGCGGAGGCCTAGGTAGGTAACACAGCCTCCTTCTTTGCTTCAGCTCCGTGACTTCTATAATTGAAACATTATTGCCATGAGCAGAGGCCCAGCCGGCCTAGGCAGGCAGCTGCAATGGAAGCCTCCTGTTGCTCTAGCTCCGTGGCTGCTGGTCTCCATCTTGGCTGGGTTAATTTGCATACATCTGCTCTGATTGGCTGGGGACATGGCTTGGCTGGTGGGCATGGCTTAGATATCTCAGAGTGGTGGTTAATTTGCATATTACTCTTTTATTAGAGTAGATGCTTTAAACATAAAAAATAATATTTAATGGATAGAAAAGTTTCAAAAAAATGAAATATATAGTTAAGTACCTACACCTAGCTTAAGAAATAAAACATTATTGATACCATTGACAGCCCAAGTGTATAGTATATCCGCCCAATCACATCTCTCCCCTTACCTGCATCCCAAAGGTGGCCATGATCCTGTTTTCTTATGATTCAACACTCTTTGTAATGCTTAAAATGTTACTCCATTTCTTTTACCTTCAGACTTGCTTCCTGGGCATGCACCCAATGCACATTGCATAGGTCCCAGTGTTCAGAATGCTCTCCAGTTGCCCTCTTGGAATTTCTAATAATTTCATCCTATAATGTATGTTTTGTGAGTGGAGTAGATGAGGCACAATGGAGCCTCAGCTCATGTGTGCTCCTGTCTCCTACTACCTTCCTGGGATGCATTCTCAGTTCCTACTCCCCTGCTGCTGTCTACTTCTGGCAGGGTCCTGGGTGTGGGACCAGGGAGGGAGGGGTGGGCTCCAGGACCCTGTGAGGGCCTGTAATTCCCCATGCGTGTGTATACTCAGATTAGGGAAAGCTCAGCTTTTTCTTTTGCATAAACACCACAAGAGATGGACAGAGAAATTACCAAAGAAAGGAAAAGCCTTTTTTTCTGTTTTTTTGAACAAGAGATCCCACGTTTTTACTTTGCACTGGGCCCTACAAATGTTATAGTTAGCCCTGGCTATCCTCAGTCATATATGGTAAAATTTTGTTATGTTTTTTATCTATATGTAAGCCACATTACTTATATCCTCCATATTGCTTTTTTTTCTTAAACATTTTGTTTGGGGGCTTCATCTGTGTTAATGGCTATAACAGTACTGTAGGTCAATACAAATAATGCTTATATGGACATTGTTGAACATATCTCCAGATGTCCCTTAGCAAGGGTATTTTTTAGGGTTTATATGTGTGTACAAATGTGTATGTGAGTGTGATTTCTTGCATAGGGTATGCATATTTTTTACTTTATTAAGAACAAAGTTATTTTCCCAAGTTGTTATAGGAAGTTACTATATGTATAATATTTCCCATTGATCTCCTTGCTTACCAATAAGTAAGCATAAAAATGTAAATATAATTGTATTTTAAATGTCCTCATTATTATAGAAATTAAACATTTCTTTATGTTCCCTAGCTATTTGGGTTAGTTCTTCAGGGACTGAAGTATTGATTCATGCATTTTATCACCACCTTTTGGAAGAGAAGGTCTTTTCTTTATTGCTTACTTTTACATTTAGGAGTCTTTTCATTAACAGATGTTCTTAATTTTAACTCAGATATTTTCATTATGGTTTGTGATTTGGAGATCTTTTTAAAAATAATTTTTCCTATATGACATCCTGGAAATTTTACCTTATATATTCTTCCAAAATCATAAGCTTGCTTTTCTATATTTAAGTCTTTACTCCATCAAAATTTTTTTGTGTATATTTTTTCAATTGTTGTCTATGTGGCAAATAAATATTCATAGCATCATTTATTGAATAACCTAGTGTTTTGACACTGTTCTGCAATGCCACTTCAGTCATATATTCAATTTCATTCCATGTGTGGGCCTATTTCTCTATGTTCTGTGCTGATCCATCAATTTATTTTATATTTCTACACAACATTATGCTCTCTTAATTAATCAAAACTAATTATTATAAATACAGAGCAATAACAAACTGATAAAAGAGTCCCCCTCATCTTGTTCATCTTCTATAGAAATGTCTCACCTATTCTTATGCTTTGCTTTTCCATATAAATTTAGCATCTTTTTATTAAGTTCATCAAAAGACTCCGGATCAAATGTAAGTGGAATTGCATGTAATTTGTAGACCAGTTTAGGGGAAAATGACATAATTTTTAATATACTGAGTCCTTCTATCCACAAATATTTTATACAAATATAAATGTAGATATATACCCCATTTATTTAGGTCTTCTTTAGTGTCTTTAAATAATGTTTGCAATTTTCTTCAAAGAAGTCTTGCACATATATTATTGGATTTGTTATTTGCTGTATTATGATTTTGTTGGTACTTGTAATAAGTGCTCTGTTTTATAGAATTGTTTCTATTTTGGGGGTTTTTATCAGATAATTATATTATCTACAAATAAAAGGTTGGTCATTTAATGAATAATTCTTATCTTTTATTTTATTTTTACTGCACAATGTTGAATCATGCATCATTGTCTTGTTCCTGATTTGAAATAATAAGGTTAATTCTCTATTAAGTATTGTGTGTGCTAAAGTTTTTAGTAGCTACTTTTTTTTTTTTTTTTTTTTACAATAGCACTCACCACAAAGTTAAGTTGTGATTGCAAACAACTTCCAAATCTTGGTGGCCTACAGCAATGAAGGCTTATATTTTAACTAGAGACCCAGTGCACAAAAATTTGTGCACTCATGGGGGGAGGTCCCTCAGCCCAGCCTATGCCCTCTCACAGTCTGGGACCCCTTGAGGGTTGACCACTTGCCAGCAAGGAGCAGGCCTAAGCTGCAGTTGGACATTCTTAGCACTGCTGAGGGGGTGGGAGAGGCTCTTGCCACCACCTCTGTACTGGCAGCCATCAGCCTGGCTTGTGGCTGAGCAGAGCTCCCCCTGTCAGAGTGCACTGATCACCAGGGGGCTCCTGCATTGAGCATCTGGCCCCTGGTGGTCAGTGTGTATCATAGTGATCAGTCATTCCCAGTTGTTCTGCTGTTAGGGCCAATTTGCATATTACGCTTTTATTATATAGGATTTTGTGATGTCAGCTGTGAACTAGCTCCTACTCTGTTCTGCCTGTACTCCATGTGCTTCTTTATTCTGGAGCAAGTTTAAAGAAGTGACTCTACCCTGGGACATTACATCCCTGAGGAGTCAGGGAAGAATGAAGAAGAAAACATGCCGGAGCCCTTGAAGTTCCGCCATTTTGATGGACTTACATAGAATCCCAAACTGCCAAATCTAATAGTCCCTTCTCTGTTCCTTTTCACTTTACATCTTTACAACATGGGACACAATCATCCCTTTCTTCTTCAAGCATTTTCCTCCCTGGGTTTTCTCCTGCCGTTCTAGAGGCTCATTACCAGGCTCCTTTGTTGGTTCTTTTTCACTCAGCCGCCAACTCTTGAAGTTTTACAGAGTCTGGTCCTAGGCCTTCTCTTCTCTACCTACGCTCTCTCCCTATCTGGTCTTATCCTTTCTAGGGCTTTGAGTAGAATTTAAATGCTCCTGGCACCCAAATCCATATCCTCATCCTTCACTTTTCCCCTGAGCCCCAGTCCTGTACATCCAGCTGCCGACTTTATCTCCCAGATGGAGACATGTTGTTGCATTGTGGAAGCCCAGAAGGCTTAGCCTTCACAGCACACTGGAATGATTCTCTTCTCTGCCATCAATTCTCCAGTGATCACTTGACCACTTGATCAGAAAAGTTAGGACTCACCTAACAACCTGGTCCTCTCTTTCATTCACTGGACATTACCTGGGATTATTTTTTTTAACAGTCCTTAGAGTCCAAAGTCGTACAGATGGAAATCAACCATCCAAACAGAATACTATATTATTAATATGCAACTTTAAATATTTATATATTTATACATGTAAATTTTCTCTGTATGGGATCACACATAACTGATATTTACACAATGATTTACATGTAATCAGTATATTTCAAATACACAATATATAAATAATTTATATATTTTAAAATTTCAGTTAATTATCTATAGCCCATTAATAGTCTCCTGTCTTAATGTAATTCTCTGTAACCTCCAACCACAGCCTAAAATAGAAGATAATTAGCAGATAGCAAGTTCATTAGTATGTAAGTCCAAGTTTCAGTTCATTGAAATTCACGGATATGGCATGTTCATTAAAGAGGCAGAACCCAAGAATTAAAAGTCAATTGTATCTGGAAGAACAAAGCAAGTCTCAGTTCAAAGGTGAAAATGGTGGGAATAGAGTGGGCTTTGTGGCTTAGTTCCGAGCAGAGCATTGAGCAATCTGGCCAGCTGTCTCATGTGTGCTTCATGGAATAAAGACATTAAGGGTAAACCAAAGAAACCCTGGTGATTAGAGACTTTTTCCTCAGTGTAACTAGATGGCTGATGACATAAATGATATATAATACAGTCTCATTGAATTCCATTTTCTTAGAATTAAAGGAAGACACAATATAGCTATGTCTCATCTTAGTGCATTCAATGTCTGTTTCTGAACAAACAGAAAATGACTCATTGTTTGGTCTGTAACACTCAGAAAAGAGCCTTAGAGATGTGGACACTTTTGTTACCAGGAGCCTCTGTGGGAGCCCCGGTCTTCGGCAAGCCTCTTTAATCAATTTTTTTTGTTGTTTTTTTTTCCTTCCTTCTTCTTCAATGAATAACATTGGAACCAAAGGTTTTCCCTGTGCTTGTGTGTCAGTTATTTCTGCCTATAGCCTTGTCTGGATTTCATTTATGCAAGGAAGATCTACTGTTTATCCAGGTGCTTAGGTCAAATTGAAGGCAGGAAAAAGGTACAATAATAGCACGTATTTAGTAATTGTCTCTGCTGTGCCAAACACTGTGCTGTGATATAGATATGTTACCTTCTCCACCTTACAGGTGAGGAAATGAAGCTAGAGTGGGGAGTGAACTTGTCCTTGCTCCCCAGTCTGTGTGCCTGTGTGTGCAGGAATTGGAAGCCCAGGGACCTGACTTCCAAGCCCATGGTCTTGTATCACACAGACTTCCTAACTTTCTTTTCTTCAGAAGAATTGGAATTCTGTTTGCTTTGAGTAGATGTATTGATTTATAAAATAATAATTTTATTTTCTCATTTTGCAAAGTGGAAAAATAATACATAAATCCAACTCCCTGAAATCTCCCTGTATTCATTTCTTATTGAGGATGGAACAAATTATCACAATCTTGGTGATTTAATACAACACAAATGTATTCTCTTGCAGTACTGAAGACCGGAAGTCCGAAATGAGACCCATAAAGCAAAAATCAAAGTGTTGGCAGGACTGGTTCCATCTGGAGGTGCCAGGAGAGAATTCATCTGCTCCTGTCTACTCCAGCCTCTAACATCTGCCAGCATTCTTTGGAAAAGGGGAAAGATTTGTGTGATCTGAAGAGAAACCAGAGTATTGTCAGTATTCTTTGGCTTGTGGTTGCATCACTCCAAACACTGCTGTGGTCACATTGCCTTCTCCTCTTCTGTAGTCAAATCATCTCTGCCTCCCTTTCATAAGGACATCTGTGATTGCATTTAGAGTCCATCTCAACAATGAAGAATAATCTCTATGTCTCAATATCTCAAAGTCCCTTTTTCCATATGGGATTGGACATGGATGTCTTTGTGGCCATTAGTCTCTTCCCCATGTCATCTTTTTATTTGGACCACTCCAAGAATTATAAATTCAGTAGTATAAAATAGGAACTGTTTATCTTTATAGAAGCTATTTTAGGTTTTGAGCACCCATGCCCATTGATGGTGAAAAGCTAAATCTTGCTCTATTGCTTTCTAGGTTGTTGTCTTACTTAGATGCATTTCCCCTTTAAAATCCTCACCATGAGTTTATTACTTAATAAGAGGTCTGGTACACAAATTCATGCATGGGTGGGGTTCCGCCAGCCCACCTGATCAGGGTGATCAGGGCAGGTGTGGGAGAGGGGCTGTGGGAGGTTGACTGGCTGGCCCCACCCCTGATGCGGGGGGAGTAGGGGGTGGAGTCCACTGGGGGGACGAGCTGTGGGAGATTGGCCACCAGTCCTGACCCTGATTGGTATAGGGGTGATCAGGGGCGGGGTTTGTCAGGGGGAGGGGCTGCAGGAAGTTGGCTGGCTGGCCCCGCCCACATTGGGTCTATTGGCTGGCCACAGTGTATATTACAGCAACTAGTTATCCTGGTCGTTCTGGTTGTTCTGGTTGCTTGGCATATATATAGATGTATATATATAGATGTATTTTAAAAAAATACTACCTTGACCAACTCTGAGCAGTAAATCAAATAAATAATCATAAAAATCCTTACATAGTCTGGCTGGGTGTTTTGGCATTTGAAATATGGCAGCACATAGGCTACTCCCATTCCATCACTTACCATTACCTGCAGGATAGAGTGTGCATTCTCAGAATGACACTCAGGCCCCTGGATAGTCTGTCTTATCCTTCCGACAAACTGGTGTTTCTCTGGCTTCAACAGCACCATGTAGGATTGCAGGATACCTAGAGTCCATCACATGTTTGAGGTGAAACCTTAGCTTCTCTGTCCTGGTTGGTCTCCACTTACTACAAATGGCATAACAGACCAGGCAAGGAAATGTGGCAATTAGAGCAAATTGGCTGCCTCCATTGAGAAAGCATCCATACCAGTCTCATCATTCCTCATATGCTATCCTTGCTAATTGCAGTCACCCCTCAAAACCTGAAACACTTACATCATCCATGACTGCCTAGACTTATCCATCTGGAGCCTTGCTTACCACCTAATCTGAATGAAATGTCTACTTCTCTTCAACAACTCAAACCTTCAGTATGCCCAACGAAATGCATTTCTGCAATCAGTGAAATCTGCCATAACTTTAACCTTGCCTTTGCAAATTCTCTTCACTTTTTCTTTTTTCCTTTCACTGCTGACAGTTTTAGCTATATATTGAAATCACTTGGGGAGCTTTAAAAAATATTAATACTTGGTTCGCCCTCCCTCAGAAATTCTAATTTAATTGGTCTAGAGTAAACTCTGGGCATCAGGATTTAAAAAATATTTTTATTGATGCCCCCTCTGTTCTTGTCCTCCTGGTCTACCACTGCTGGAGAACCCTTACCAACAACTCCTTACAAATATTACCTATATTTACAGGCCCATTCAAGCCTTACCTTTTTGAGAAACTTTCCCCAATCAAAACCAAAACAAAATCTACATCCTTTAAACAACTATTGCATTCATTATATATGCCCTTCATATAAATTCTTAACTTCTGCATTTACTAGGTAACTGTCTGCAGAATAAACTATTTTATGTGTCTTTATGTGTATTTTATCTTCAAGAAAGAGTTCTTTGTCCTTCCTCTTCCAAAAATGTCCAAAACGTTTCAGGTATATGTTTATGACAGATACTTAGTGAATAAGTGAATGAGTAAATAAAATGAAAAGATACCCAGTATGTGAACTATGAACTTTCAACAAACTAGTTCCCAGTTTTAGATTTATTGCAAACTTTAAGGAAGGTGTCACTAAAATTAATATATAGCTCCACCTGGCATCTTTCTTTTCATTTTTCACGACCCAAGTCATACATCATATTCTCTATCTCATTCATCTATGTATTTATACAGTATTATTAGTCACCACTTATTTTAGAACAAGTATACTCTTCTCACTCACATTGTTCCATTGAATAGATGAAGAAATTGGAATTAAGAGGGGTTAAGGTCATATTCTAAAGGGGTAATAAAAACATCTACTCTATAAAAGCAAAATATTAAAATTAACCGTTTCTCCGAGACAGGGTAAGCCACGCCCACCAGCCAATCAGAGTGGCTGTATGCAAATTAGCCCAGCCAACATGGCGGCCGCCACTCACGGACCTGAGTAAACAGCCCTTTCCATTGCGACAGGAGCGAAAGTGAAGCTGCGCCCCTCAGCTCAGCTCCGATTAAACTGCTTCTAGCGAAACACAGCTTTTTGAAACAATGTAACAATCATAGAATCCTCTGGAGCTGAAGGAAAGAGCAGCTCCAGCCTAACCAGTAAAAGTAACAATTGTTTCATTATAGACTCTGCGAGGTGAAGCAGAGGAGGCTTCAGTTAGTTAGAAGGCCGCCTTAAAGGAACAGTGTATCAATTATAGAAGATAACCCCAGGCCTTCAAGGAACAGTATCAATTATAGGAGAAAAAACTCCAGAACCTGCGTCCAGCTAGCCTTGCTGAGACGTTGGGTCAATGGGAGCTGTGGGCAGCCTGAAAGCCCCTCACCCAGGCTGGTCAGGCACGCCAGCAGGTGGACATCCCCCAAGGGGTCCCAGACTGCGAGAGAGCACAGGCCAGGCTGAGGGACCTCCTGAGTGCACAGAGCGGCTGCAGGGTGGGACAGCGCAGGACCCAGGACCCGTGATGGGAAA
>PVJC01017055.1:0-32943 GCA_004026665.1 Murina feae
CCCACTTCCTGGTGCCCTGGTGCCCTGGTGCCACTTCCAACTGCCAGCATAGGCAGGCAGTTGCAACAGAACCCTTTGGTTTGCTCTAGTTCCGTGGCTGTTGGCCTCCATCTTGGCTGGGTTAATTTGCATACAGCCGCTCTGATTGGCTGGTGGTAACGGTCACATTTGCATGTTTCTCTTTTATTATAGAAGATTTGATATTTTGGAAGATCTTCAAACATTTCTCTAGATTTCTTTTACAGTATTTTTAAAAATGACAATGAATGCTTAGTTTCATTATTGTTCCATAGTTTTAGTGTGAGTATGGCAAATCTGTGAAATAATCAATTTTTAACTTTAAATGTTTAAAAGGTAGGTCATATTCTTTTTTTCCCTCATTCAAGAATGCTATAATTATCACATGATAATGGTACAGTTCAAGTTCACAGACATCCATTACCACATTTTGGCCATACCTAGACTAAATATTTGTAGGTTGCAGAAAAAAAAATAAATGCTAACAACAAAGCCGTGACTCATTAAATATGTCATATTACTTTAAAATCTAATACTGTAAGTGATGATATTTGTAGATAAAATGTATACATTTTATAAAATCAGAAGTCCAAAATTACTCTATTGACATGACAGGTTCTAGACCAGTTGCTATAATAATTTGAAGGCCAGATCATCTATTTTTGGTACCTTAAATTAAGCCTGATTTGACTCCAAGGAACCCTTCTATTCTACACCAAGTAAGAAGGAGAGTCTATGGTAAGGCAAGCTTCCAAACACAAGAACTAAAGTATAATTGGTTCTCCTGTAAACTGGAATTGGGTGAATGTCAGAAACAGAATCAGTTCTGGGTCTCAGAAGAGTCACAAATGTCTTTACTCCATCTTTCAGGCTCTGCATGCTTTATTTCAGCTCTACTTAGCTCGATACTGTCTATCTAATCCTTCGGTAGACTGGCTTCCATTGCGTACACTTGGTCCTGCATGCATAGTGACCCCAAGCTCTTCTGATCTTATACACCCAACATTCTCAGTTGCCAATTGCTGCCTTGATTTTCAACTGAGGAAACATGTCTACTTCAAATGAAGCATGTGTATCTAAATCTTTGGTTATTCAGAGGGGCATGAGCAGTTTAAATATCCTCATAATATAAATTTTATACTTGGAAAAGTTACTAATTAATCAATGTTTCATCATATACACTATGGAAACTAACTCTCCACAAAATTTTCTTGGGGAATGAGAAAAGAAAGTTAATATTTAGAACACACTTGGATGAAATCTCTGTTTCTGTGTTTTTTAGTTCAAACTCAAGGGAGAATGTGAGTCAGCCTTACTGACTAGCCAGGCAGTGAAGCAGGTTTTCTACCTCAGGTCTAGCCCATTGTTGCTGTAAAGAAAAATCACGAGGGACAAACTAGGCCTATGCCTTCAATGAGGGATATGGGTGATGTAGTTCCCAGAGAAGAGAACTGTTGGTGGTTAGTTTCCCCCAAAATATGTTAACTATGCAGCTGCAATGGTCAAGCTTCATGAAGAGAAAAGTCATGGATTCAAACTTGAAGAAAGGGGTATAATTTAAATAAATCAAGAACCAAGAAGAGAGCATTCTGGGTAGGCTATTTCTAAAGCAAAAGTATCTAAAATTGAGTTTATGCAGTGTTTTGAGGATAATGGATTTACTAATGTGTTTGTAGCAGATTAACCCTTGAGGTAGGGCTCAAAGTAGTTTTGAAACCCAAATCACAGATGCAATTGCTCTCAGAAATACACTCTCTGCTGCCAATTAATATTTCTGTTGGGAAAGAATTCTTGGTTAAAAGCTACTAAGTTTGCAAAATATATTTCCCATCAGTTAGGAGTAGCTGGAGTCTACTAGGAAGGAAGTCACCAGATTTTTTGCAACGTGGTTTTCCAACTTAAAGAGGAGAACAGCTTTGCGCCTATCTCTAAAAGGTTGTGGTTTCTGTCTTTAAAGTTTCAAGACACAAACAAACAAACAAACAAAAAACAAAACCTGTGCTTAAATAGACCTTTCCTTCCTTATTTTTAAGAACGTAACTTTTCCTTGGAATCAAGGAAGGCAAATGGAGCCAAAATGAGGAGGGGTGCATGCGTGTGTGTGTGTGTGTGTGTGTGTGTGTGTGTGTGTGTGTGTGTAGATGGGGAGGACAGGATAGGGAAGAAGGGAGCAGATTATAGAGGGCACTGAAGGATGGTTTTTCTTTGTAATTTTACTTCCCAGGGCCATTCCATGTGATCTCTTTCTTTTTTTTAATAAGATATTTTAAAAGATATTTTTAGATTTCAGAGAGAGAGAGAGAGAGAGAGAGAGAGAGAGAGAGAGAGAGAGAGAAACATCAATGATGAGAGAGAATCATTGATTGTTTGCCTCCTGCGTGACCCCTCTGGGGATGGAGCCTGCAACCCAGGCTGTGTCCTTGACCTGCATTGAACCTGAGACCCTTCAGTCCCTGGGCTGACGCTCTACCCACTGAGCCAAACCAGCCACATGTGCCCTCTTTCTAATGTATCTTAGATAAGAAGAAAAATAGCTTGAGGGACTTCCAGATTCTAGGGAAATAAGAAGAAAGTATTAACTTCAATAAAGCCAGATGCTACAGAAAACCAGAGTTCCCATATTGGGGGAAGAGAATGCTCTGTAGAATTCTCTCTCTCTCTCTCTCTCTTTCTCTCTCTCTCTCTCTCTCTCTCTCTCTCTCTCTCTCTCTCTCCCTCCCTCCCTCCCTCCCTCCCTCCTTCTCTGTTTCCTAAAGCTGACACCTTCCTGAAATATTCACATGCTATATTACAAAAGGTGACCTAGATAGGATTATGTGTGGCATTTTCATGGTTCTGGTTCCTGCTCCTGGTTAAGTGGAGAAATGGACGGTCTTTGTCACAGATGAGTTGGAGAGGAGGCTGGATTTCTCGGCCTAGGCCTGCTGAGACAGCGCCTGGTATGCCGATTCTGACTTCTCTCTCTGTTCCATCCGCCTGGCCTAGTTGTCAGTTTATTTTGCCTTCAGGCTGAACAGGGCCTCTCCCTTCCTGTTAGGGCTTTGTCACTGCTCAGTCAGTAAGTTATTGGCACTCTTCTCTCTGCAGCAATTCTTCTTCCTCCCACCTTGCTTTCAAATACACCTCCAGGGCTGTCCAGGGCAGTCCCCTCTGCCCTCTGGCATCATCTGTTCCTTGTTCTGGAGGCTCGAGGGAGAGTTCTTGAACCCTCTTTCCCTTGTGGGGAACCAGGCCTTCTGAGGCCTCCTTGAGGGAGAGAGCTGATTCCCAGGGCTCACACAGGCCAGAAGTTACTGGCTTCTTGAAAGCTGTTAACTTTGTTTTAAGAACCAGCGTGAGTCTGTTATTGTTGGGTACCCCAGAGGCTAATCACTTTGAGGGAGTTTGATCCTGTCCTGTCTGCGAGAGAACACTGCGGGGCCTTTGTCTCCTTGCTGTGTGCCTCCTGCCTGGGCCTTCCCAACATTCCCTGGCGCAGCCTTCCTGGGGTGCTCACCCTCCCTGGGGCTGAGCAAAACCTTCATGTCAGCAACTCACAGAGGTGGGAGGGCAAAGGGACTTGCAATTTTGAAGTAAATTTGACAGATTGTCTCAAAGCACTAGAGTATTATGGCTTTACCATAGTTTCTCTCTCTCTCTCTCTCTCTCTCTCTCTCTCTCTCTCTCTCTCTCTCTCCCCATGAACTCTTGTTTCTATGATTTCAAAATATATTTTTTTCATTTCTCTATTGTAAAATACAATACGCATTTAGGAAAAGTGCATAAAACAGATAAAACAGATTGGCCCAGGTTAGTGAAATATTATAAAGTGAATAGCTATGTACCTATTTATTATTTGAAATGCTACTTTTTTATTCAATCCAAAAAAAATCTTTTAAAACTTGATCACGCCCTAACTGGTTTGGCTCACTGGATAGAGCATTGGCCTGCGGACTGAAAGGTCCTGGGTTCAATTCTGGTCAAGGGCATGTACCTGGGTTGTGGGCACATCCCCAGTGGGAGGTGTGCAGGAGGCAGCTGATCAATGTTTCTCTCTCATCGATGTTTCTAACTCTTTATCCCTCTCCCTTCCTCTCTGTAAAAAATCAATAAAATATATTTTAAAAACCCAAAACTTGATCCCTTTTGGCTTATGATAAATAATTAGGAATATATAAGTGAAAATATTGATTTGGTTTTTAAGATCTCAATGGTACAACAGTTGTTACGTACATATATTTTGTTAAGCAATCAGCTCAATTATTGGCCTTCACGGTTATCTAAGACAAAAATCTTTATTCTAGCCTACCTCCCCTGATTAAACGGCTGAATTTAAGGGCTTTCTCCTTCTTCTGCAAAGCTTAACTCAAGAAAAGAAATTCAATCTGCATATTGGGGTAGGCAAAGTACATTCTTTGTGCTTATAACGTAAAGCAACTACAAAATGTCTCGATGTGTCTAGATAGCCTATATGAATTGCTTATGAGCATTCAAAGTTTAAGATTATTTTTCCCATTCCCCAAAATGATTTCACAGGGATGACTAAAGTGAAGTCTTTTTACATCGATATGTAATGTCTGCCTACTGGGTGCTAGGCATTATTCTAGATGCTTAAGCTGTAGGAGTGAAGAAACAAAGATCTTTGCTCTTCTGGACCTTACGTGATAAGCAGGCAAAAAAAGAGACTATAATAATAAACATAATATCGAAATAACATATACAGTGTGATAGGAGGCGATGAGTGCTATTGAAAAAGAAAACAGAGCAGGGTCAGAGACTGGGGAGAGCAGGGTGGGGTGGACAGGCAGAGTGCTGTATTAAATGAGGTTGTCAGGGTAAGTCTTCTTGAAAAGGTAAGATGTGATCAAAGGCTTGAAGAAGGTGGGAGAGTTAGCTGTACAGATATGTGGGGGAAGGGCATGCGGGCGGGGGGAGGGAGCAGCTTGCGTGAAGGCCTCTGGATGGTAGCGTGCCTGGGAAATGTGTCTGGGAAAGAGCAAGTGGGCCAGGGCTGCGCAGCTGGGGATCCGGGGACCAGCTCATCTGGAGTCCCTTGGGTCACAGTGAGGAGTCTGCCTTTACTCTAGTACAATAGGGAACGCTTGTAGGATTTTCAGAAAAAGGAGAAAAGAAAGCACCCTCAGGCTCACTTTTTAAAGGGGTGCGCCAGCTATCGTCTCTGCACTCCCAACTGCATCCTTCATATACCTGGCTCCGTGATGCTGGGCCAGGGCTCTGTGCATCATGTTTCTGCTTTGCCAGCTGCTCCCTGTCCAAACTCTCTCAAGAGGCTGTAATAGAGGGGCTGCCAGAGCACAGAGGGGGAAAGGGACTTGCTCCTTCCTATTTGCCTCCTGTCTGCTTCCTGATCCCAGCAATGCCCCTTCAATCCAGCTGTTAGCAATCCCTTCTCTTAGCAGAAGCTTACTGCTTCCCTAGCCCCAGAACTAGCCTCATTGCCTTCTCTCCCAAGCACCAACACCTTCCAGTCAGCACCCCTCCTAGAGAACTAAGCTACCACGTCTTAGTATTTCCAACCCTGTTCCTTGGTTCCGTAGCCCTGGTCACTGCTTCCTGCGCTTTCTGCCTCTTTGTTACCAACTTTTGTCTTTTTAGTTACTCAGTTAATAAGTACTTATATTATTATAGTCTCTCTGTTAACATACCTGGTACAAGTCCAGGTTTTGGGGGGTATTTTTTGCCTAGGCAAAAAGAAGAATGGATTTGCCATCAACCAAGGTGAGGAAAGCTGCAGGTAGAGCAGATGTGAGGGAAAATATTAAAAATCCAGCTTTGGCCATGTTATTTATACAGAACAGAGATGTGAAGTTGGCTGTTGAATAGTAGCACAGAACCAATTTTCATTCTTTTCTATGTGGCCCTTGGGCCAAGATCACACTTTTAAGAGTGAAATGTCTTTCTCAGTTATCTGCAAAATGGTGGTAACATCTATTTTGTAGCCCCTTTTTATGATCACATCAGAACAAGACTTGTAAATCACTGAACACAGAGCCTTCTACCCAAGAGGCACTTGAGTTTGCCTCTTAGCATGCCATTTCATGGAATTCCCGTTACAGCTCTTCTATTCACATTTAACAGCATTTAAAAAAAACTACACCACACAGCATTAATTCCAGAGTATATTAGTAGGGATTAACTCAATAAAATAGTCATAAATATAGAGTTAAAAAGAGTAACCAGCATGCTCAAATGTGTAGACTTTGATCAATATAAAATAGTAATTTTGGCCCTAACTGACTTGGCTCAGTGGATAGGGTGTTGGCCTGCGGACTGAAGGGTCCCAGGTTCGATTCCAGTCAAGGGCATGTACCTTGGTTGTGGGCACATCCCCAGTGGGAGGTGTGCAGGAGGCAGCTGATCGATGTTTCTCTCTCATCGATGTTTCAAACTCTCTATCCCTCTCCCTTCCTCTCTGTAAAAAAACAATAAAATATGTTTAAAAAAAATAGTATTTTTGTCCCTCACCCACCCTCTACACTTAATTTAGTGAGGGTAATCCTTTTCTGATTGGCTACTTTATTAGGCAATAACTTGTTTACTCATTCTTAGTAATTGGCAGTATCAGAGTCATTTGAACGCGTAAGTATATCTCAATGCAGATCCACTAGGTTCTCGAACAATGTTATTTTGTTCGACAACATTTCATTATAACATTGATAAGAAATAAATTCTCGGTGGGGGGGGGCACTGTCTGTGTGGAATTGGCATGTTCTCCATGTTTGCATGGGTCTTCTTCAGGTGTCTCAGTTCCCTCGCACATCCCAAAGATGCACATCGAGGTGATGTGAGTGTCTAATTGTCCCAGTTGAGGGAGTGTGGGAGTGATGTGCCTACGGACGAGAGGTAGTCCTATTCAGAGTGGGTCTCGCCTGGTGCCCTGAGTTGCTGGGTTAGACTTCAGACACCTGACACCCTGAACTAGAGTAAATGAGTTGGAAACAATTATTTCTTTTTATTCAACCTCCTTTAAAGGTATGCATAGCTCACATTTATTTCAATGTTGAATATTAGAAGTGTTTTTGGATCTTTATTTAGAAGTTTGGAAGCCCTAGCCAGTTTGGCTCAGTGGATAGAGCATCGGTCCTCAGACTGAAGGGTCAGTCTTGGATTTGATTTCTGTCAAGAGCATATACCTGGGTTGCAGGCTTGACCCCTGGCCCTGGTTGGGGCACATGCAACCAATCAATGTGTCTCTCTCACAAAAACAAAATAGTCTTGCCTGGCTGGTGTGGCCCAGTGGTTGAGCACTGACCTATGAACCAGGAGGTCACGGTTTGATTCCTGGTTAGGGCACATGCCCAGGTTTTGGGCTCCATCTTCAGTAATAGGGTCCATGCAAGAGATAACCAATTAATGATTCTCTCTCATTGATCTTTCTATCTCTCTCTCCCTCTCCCTTCCTCTCTCTGAAATAAATAAAAAATATATATTTAAAAAAGGAAGTTTGGTAATATATTTTTGTGACCAGAAATAAGCTGTAGGAAATAAACTCTTGTTTATATCAATTAGCCTATGGCAAAATTAGTTTCATTATACAATGTTTACTAAAACTCCACTTTCCAAGAACCTAATGACATTAAGTGAGAACGTACTATATGAGGATGTTCAGGCCTCAAAGGTGGCAGTCGGCTTCCCATCATGTTTCATCTGTAGCTGAAAGTATCTCTGCCCTTCTTACTCAGCTGCTCACCTGCAGTTGGCTGAACTGAGCTCTTTTTGGATCATCTGGAGGGTCACGAGGACAGATACTTTCCAACGGACCACTCTGCCTTCCGCAGTTGATCTGGAGGAACAAGTTTATCGTGTCTGCAACCAACCAAACTAGTCCCTTTCTCTTTCCCAGATTATAGATACCTGGACCCCAGGGATGATGGTGTCCTGCCATCAAGGGGTGGTGTAGTAGGTACCAGGGAAGAGGTGCATTGGGGGTAGTGATGTTTCTGAAAGAGTATAGCATGCAGATTAAGGCCATAAACTCTGTATCCCAATCCTAGCTCTACTTCTTGCCAGCTGTGACTTTGAACAATTACCTGAACCTCTCTGAGCTCGTTGGTCATTTCTAAAACGATACGTGTGAAACCCTCCAACTGGAGACTGACACATTACAGACCCTTGGTGTGAGCTGTTCGCATGAGAAAATGTACAATTCAGTTAGAAGAACCAAAATAATCCAACAACCAGGGCTGAACTGAAAGTTACTGCTAAAATGTGAAACAAGAGTTAAAAAAACAAAAAAACAACACAAAACAGCAACAGTATGGGCCACAGAAGTCAAGAGTGATATTACCAAAGAGGAAAGAATGGAGCTGAGCCTTAGATAATGAAGAGGAAATCTGTGCTACTTCTGCTTTTATTCTTTGGTTGTTGTTTTTGGAATGAGGACAAGGAGAGCCAGAGATTATGGCAGCATGAGAAGAGGAAATGTTGAGAAAGAGACAGTGAATTTCTGTTTCTTCTTTTCTGGAGGGTCTATGTTATTACTTCCTGATTGAAATCCTGGCTTCAATCTATTGCTGGGGGATGGAATATCTTCTTACAGCAGGACTTTAAGCATAAATATTTTGCTCATCACCCTCATTTCATTGTTTTATGTTTTTTACAAAAAAGATAGGCATGACTCCCTTTCTTCACTTGGCATTTCTATCCCTAGCATTGTTTTATAATGAAGCTTTTGAAATAATTTCAATGTGGATCAAGTTCACATTGCCTCTGAGCTATTGGTCTCCCAAACCGGAACTGCAGCATCAATGGGCATATAGTTTTTGAGGCTGTCGTAAAATGCAAAAGAACTCATCAGACGTTTAACATTAAATATCCCCAGAAGATTACTGTAGTTATTTTTTCTTAAAAAAAAAAAAAAGGAGATGATTAAGAACTTGGATGATATTTTTTATTTTTTTATATTTTTTTTAGTACAAATGACCAATGAGATAAACAAAAATCATTCATTAAAGGGGAACGCTGCTTATCACCTCTCCTTGGAGGACAGGGAAGCACACCAGTTCTGCGGATTTACTTCTCCTGCGATTCACTGTGCTTTTCAAACGAGCAGCTTGGCAACACAGAAACGTAGACTCACATTTCTATCTACAAATCACCCGTTGGTCCTTTATGTTGACAGTTTCTGTACAAAATCAGAAGACTTCAAAGTGTTCCAGCAACGAAATGTAAGAAATTGTGGAACACATAAATTTCAAGTGCTTTCCACCTACATCAGCAACATTGTTTAGCAAAATACTGACAGGATATTCAAGTTCCAAGATGGAAAATAAAATATAAGGTAAATATAAAAACAGAGTTCAAATTAAGAGGCATTCTTGGATAACCCAACGAAGTACTGGGAGTTGGAAATATAAAGGAAATATAAAGGAAAAAGTGCCAAGCTCAAAATCAAGGATCAGACCAAAAAAGGTACTATTTTGAGCAAATGTTATAACATCTTTCATCTGTTAATCGGTAAGTAGCTATAATCATCTGGGGCAAACACTTTGTGAATCACCAGGGAGAAACACTAGGTAAACAAACTTAGTTCCTGCCTTTGAGGAGTGAGTAAGGTATAGTTTTGCAATTAGAAATGTAAAAAACACCGTTTTTAAAGTGCAAGATTCAATGGAGGTGTAGTTATGTAATAGGAGACGGTGGGACCACCAACCTAACCATCTCCAGGATCTAAGAAGAAATATTTTTTTAAGAAGAACTATTCTTGCCACCATTTTCCTCACAAATTGCCTCACAAATTGTTAAGCACGTGGTGACCCCTACAATGAGCAAGCCAACTTTTTCGTGAATAGCCTATTCACACACAGGGATCTGGACCTTTATACTGACTTTTTACCATTTCTAATTATTTTTTACAAGTGATACAAAGGGGCAGGGGGAGTGAGAAAGAAAAAAAAATAACTTTTAAAACCAACTCCGTAAAAATGACATAGTTTCACTTTTCTCTTTAATTTTAAGTGCCTTGGCTAGTGCCTTTATATTGTACTTATTTGTAATGATCAGTTAAATTGATGAATGGTAGAAATAGTAAGTTTAATAGATTGTGCTTAATATTTTGCTCTTGAGCTAATGTCCTTCTAAATTAGTTAGGTTTAAATCATACTGTCTTCCATTACAACTGCCTCAAATTCTGAAACTCCTGTCCCTAGATTAAGGACATTGAAAGGAAATGTACCAGGAGGAACGCCATGAGTGTTCTGGAGGTAATATCTTAATGCATTGCTATTGCTTTATTGATTGGAATCCATCTTGCCTTTTATTCATTTTCATAGGTGCTCCATTTGGACAGATACTGTGAAAACTGAAAAAGATGCCTACTCGGCGAATTTCTGTATTTGAACAGAAATCTCCAATCTTGCCACAAAATGTCTTAGCTCAAATTTGAATTGTTGTGGAGAGAGTTGATAATCATTCCTTTGCCTCCCCTGTATTCTTCCTAGCTTATTGAATGTAAAAGTTTATGGTTGAAAATGTACACAGTCAGCCCCCACTTAATGTTACCAATAGGTTCCTGGAAACTACAACTTTAAGCAAAACATGGTATAATGAAACCAATTTTACCATAGGCTAATTGATATAAACAAGAATTAATTTCCTACAGCATATTTCCGATCAGAAAGAAATCACCAAACTTCTAAATAAAGGCCTAAAACACTTCTACCAAATACAGGGTGTCCCAAAAGACATATACACACTTTGAATGATTATAACATCAGCATTTATTGACATACGGTTCATTTTCACAATGAAGTGAGCTTATCAGCTGTTAGAGTGTGTATACATTTTTTTTTGGGGGGGGGACACACTATATTTAACACTGAAATTTGGGCTATACATACATTTAAGAAAGATGAATAAAAACAAATAAGATAATTATTTTCCAACCTACTATTGCAGTGGAGGGTCACAAGTGGCCAGAGGCCTGGAACTCACCCTGGAGGACATCCTTTCATTTGCAGGGTGCACCTCTCTCTCTCTCTCTCTCTCCCTCCCTCTCTCTCTCTCTCTCTCTGACTGGGCAGTCAGGCCAGTTCACCTCACGCGTGCACTTTTCTGGGATGTGGGAGAAGCTGAAGTATCAGAGCAAAACCCATGCAAACATGGCGAGACCGTGCCAACTCCACACAGACAGCAGCCCCAGCGGGGAAGTGACTACTCTCCTCATCACTGTTAGAAGGAAACGCTGTGGAACAAAATGACATGATTCATGAACCTGCTGCATGCACACACACATTTCATATGTGTAGTCTGTGGTAACAAACTTGCCCTTTAAACTATTGCAATAAGGGCAATGGATATTGAAAAGCACCTAGTGGACTTCAAAGCACAGGCAAGAGGGCATCTGATCCAGAAAAGGTAACTTACAGGCATCACACTCAGCTGAAGTAGACAGGGAAGAGGAGGGAGGTGGGAATTGTGGTTTGTGGGTAAAATTAACAACAGTGTTTCCACAATCATTGTTCTCCTTTTGAAGCAATGCTTTTCTTTTCTTTTTTTTTTCTTTTTTTTTTGTGGGGGGGGTCTTTCTGAAAAACACCAGGGCTTTATTCCTCTGTTGGCTGTGTTTGTGGTTTGCAGAGGTGTCATTGTTCTCAGCCACATCCTGTTTTCCCTCTGATGGCCTTTTAGGTTCAGTGAGAGTAACCGGAGGGTCAACTGTGTTGTCTTTCATGATGAAGGAAAACATTGTGTTGTTCAGGAAAATTAGAACCCAATTTTAAACTGTTTATTTTAGTTCTCGGTTTTGAAAATACACTTTATTCCCAACTAACAGTTACTGCTGTAAAAGCTCATACACTAGATTGGTGGATGGTCATTTCTCAAATCTAGGAGGAGGCAGAATTAAATATTCGTGGTCAGTACTAGTCCACAAATATTCATTCATTCATTCATTCATTCATTCATTCATTCACTCATTCATTCAACTTAAGTATACAATAATTCTCAATTTACCCTTCCCCTGTAATTGTGACCTGCTGCTAAAAATATTCAGGGCAAAGGAGAATTGATCTTATTTTTGCTAGACTGTTAGACTTTCTCCCTGCATCCTAACTCCACTGAGGGACACTGCCAGGCACGCCCATGGAACATTGCTGATTGATATAAGAAGACCTTATAAAAAGCGTGTGAACATGGGCTAAGTGTCTTCACTTTAGAGCACATCTCTGCCTTCTCTCAGCACTCCACATAATTGTGTTAGGCATTACAACACGAGTGATGGCATTTAAAATCATATGGTATAAGACATGATTATCCTCATAGTTCAAGAGCCAGACCCCACATTGAAAGCCTTTACACTCTGTTGGCACCCTTTCCCCATGCATCAAAGTTCTGAGGCGCTGCCTTCGAGTCAATGACTTCCCCAGTACAGTCTGGCCTGTTCTCCTCCTTCCCATCTGTCTTGCTCTTACCTGACACAGCACATTTCCCCAAATCAGAATTAAATACTCGGTGGCCTTTGCCTCTCCAAGGTCCTATAGAACAGGCTAAAGTGGCTGTTGACCCCTCCAGGACCAGCCCCTTGGGTATCTCCCCACCAGAGACAGTTTTAGATAATGTCTTTTATTCTTCTAAATGTCTAAGAGGCACTTTGGGTCAAACTGACATTCACATTTCTCCTGAAGACCAACATAAACATGTAGATTTTTTTCTATCTAAATTCTTAAAGAGAAAAAGAAAATGTTTGACTGGTCCTGTAATCTGCAGGTTATCATATTATTATAACCAATTCTTCCTCTTCCTCTTCTTCTTTTTTAAGTCCCTTCTAAATTAGGTCTCCTGTGATTATAAAACAAAAAAACAAACAGTTCTTAATGGGTCCTCCTCTGGCTATATAGAGACTCAGCCAAAGCTTTGAAATTACTTCCCTAGTTTCTAATTAGGTGTGTAGGGTTATATGTATTTTGTGTGTGTGTGTGTGTGTGTGTGTGTGTATGTTCTTCATTTTTTTCTCTTCTCCCAGGTATCATTGTAAGAAAACCTGGTTGTGAGTTTGGACAGTTTACAACAGATTAATCCCTGTTGCTTCATGGGGTATAGACAGAGTATCAAGCTCAAAATGACAAAGCATGGATAAAAATTCAGCTTAACTATTTACTAGCTTTTTTTATTTCAGGTCAGAAGACTGTCTTTAACAATATTTTGATGGGTTCTTTAAACTAGAGATGTTATTAAAAAAGTTTTTTTTCTAAAATCCTTAGTAATTCCATTTCCTTTTAAAGAAAAAGTGACTAATAGTGCTCATCTCAGGGATATATTATTGTTATATTAATTGAGATCATTTACATGAGAACAGTGAACATAACTCCCAGGGTGTGATTAGAGCTCAGACAATAAATGTTGAATAGTAAATCTATATCTGGCTTTGCTGTATAATAATAGAAGGTGATTACCAACTCTATGAACAAGCAAACTTTAGGCGAGCTGGCTAATGACTTGCAGTATTGACTCTGTTTTCATTTTCTCCCCAATTTGGCAATGCAATGTTCAATTATAGCTTTTAGTCTTACATGCAATTTTTTTTAGTCTTTAGAATTTCACTAACAATGCTAATTGATGGGATACTAATCAATTATAGCTCATAGGCAGATATTAGGTTATGATCATTTCTCTTGAATTTTCATGTAGGAACTATTCTGGGAACACATTATTAATTTTCTTCATTTGTTATTTATAATGACAGGAATAGTCCCTATTTATCGAGCCAATAAATAATGGTGGCTCTGTGGCTGGAAGATTAAGTACCTAATATGCATTATCTCATTTAATCCCCACTTCAACTCTATGATGTTGAGAAGGTTAACATCATTTGACAGACTGGGAATCTGATACTCGGAGACATCAAATAGCTTTGCACAAGGTTCAGCAGCTAGAAAGTGGGAAGGCTCTGTTTGAAGCCAGTTCTGATATCAAAGCTTGTGCGTTCAGTAACTATACTCACCATTCATATCTAATGCTGTCTTGGTAATTATCTCCCACAAAATGATCTTCACATAAGTGATTTTGCTTTATCACTGTTAGGTCTGATTGAATAACTGACCTTTAGACCACTTTACAACCAACATTTCCTTTTGCTGAGACTACATTTCACTTGCTAAGACCACATTCCACTTGCTAAAACCAATATCTTTCCCCTTAGGACACACCCAGAGAATTGTCCACTCAGAGTAGAGTCCTTTAAAATCCTTGACTCCCTGTCCCTGGGTGCCGGTGCCATTTGAGGGCTTAGCCTCATCTGGTTTTCCAGATGACCTAATAAATTCGTATTAATTCTTTTCCCCTCTTGGCCTAGTGTGTTCCTACTTCAGCAACCCTAACAATCGCAACCCAGTTCCGTTAGCCCCCTCATTTACTGTCACCTGTGTGGGCACTCCCAGGTGGTGATTAGCTCTTCCTATTCACTTTCCTGTGAGGAGACCTCTGTATCTACTGCCTCCAGTTCCTCTACCTAAATCTTGAGCACAGTCGTCACACAAGGCCATGCAGGTTAGAAGATTCTTTAACAATATTTGGGTGAGTTTTTTAAACTAGAGGTCATGTAAAAATAAAAATAAAAAATGGTGAAAATGATCCTACACTATGGTGTAAAGTTTACGCTTGAGCAATATTTCAATTAACTATGCTGAAATGGCAACATGGCTACTACCCACTGGGAGTTGGTGAAGTTGCTGCAAAGGTGCCTGGAAAAGCCTCTGCCTCTTCCTCGATCCTGTATTGGAAAACCTTCCTCCTGGTGTTTGTGCCCTTCATTTTCTGTGACTCCATGGATCCAAATGTCAGGTTCTTCTGCCAGGACTTCTGCAGCGAGTGAGACAAATCCTCTGCCTTTGTAATAGGAAGTACTCAAGGCTTGGCCTTTCCTTGTAGTTGCTTCACCATCTTTATATATAGCTCTGTACACATACGATTTTCTTTTCCTAATGCCTACTGCAGTTACTGCTTGCAAACAAACGGTTTCTATTTCTCAGATCTTAGGGGCTTGCTCTGATAACTGTCGTAAAGACTACTCTGACTTTCAGCAGAGAGGGACAGTTCCTCTCGGCGTTCATAAATCTTTTACTCCTTTCTATGTCCTGTATTACAGTGTCAGAAGCTCCCTCTGTTTATGGAAGCCTGGGACAACTTGGCTATTGCACTTGGCCATGTCCCCACTGAGTGGACTATATTATAACATAAAGAGCCCTTAACTGGTCTGAGCCATGATTCCTTCAGCTATAGTGTAATTTAAACTTGGAAGACACAACTGAAAAACTGAACATTTATCCAGTGGGAAATAAAATTGACCTTTATAAATATTTAGGCTAATTAATGAAAAGAGTAATAGATTCAACAATATAAAAACGTAAGCTTTCGGTATAGCAATAGCGACAACAAAAATAATCATGAACAAAATAATCAAGTAAGTGAAAAACTAGCAAAAATATTCCCCACTTTTAATAGATGAGTTCTAGCAAATTAATGAGAAAAAAACAAGTGGGAGATGGGGAAGTAGTTGAAAAACATAAAGAGGCAATAGACTTAAAAAAAGATACTAAATACACGAAAAAATGTTTAACTCTGTTAGAAATGACGGGAATAAAAATATTTCACCTATTAAAATAGAAGTATACAGAAATGAATATGTCCACATGTATATTTGTGATGGCAGATACATGTGGGCTCCCACCCAGCTGGAGGGAATGCTATTGGAGCACGTTTTCTGAATGCCATTTTGGAATTAGGTTTCCAAATCCTTAAATATGTTCTTGCCACTTGGTCCAGCAATTCCACTTCTAAAAAAAAAAACTCTCCTAAGGAATGAATCTGCACAAAGGTTTATGTAGAAAAATATAAATTGCAATCCCAATTATAATGGCAAAAGTTTGAAAATCATGTGCTCAGATAAAAATGAAAGAGGTTGTGAAAGAAGTGATGTATTTACACAAGAGGGAGTGAGCCACAGCAGTTTAAAAACCAGTTAGTGATGGAGGATGCTGCTGCTTTGACTTGCTAAGTGAGGAAAGGTATTAGAGTAGTATGTACAATATGATGACAATTATATGTACATGTATGAAGATACACATAAATACTCCAAAATATTAATAACAAGGAATACTTAGGGGGTATTGGGATTAGTAGTGTTTTTTGGGGGGGGGTTATACTATTTTTTAAAAATCAACGGCTATATATAGCTTGGGAAAGATGAATATATTTCAAATATATGCCCTGTAGAAATGGTTAGGAGGTAATGCACTTTAGATTAAGTATTTTTCCTACTTGCTGTTCAGATATTTCCATTACATTTCTAGTCATAAATCTATTCTTTTGTTTCCAGAATGCATTCAAGAGTCTGTGTTTCTCATTCAGAACTCAGAAAAAATTAAAGGCGGTCATTACCTTCTTTTTTTTTTTAACACAGGCAGCAAAATCTCCTTTTCATGGTCCAGTTTTAAATCCCTGTTGTTAGAAACATTGATTTAACCTCTAACTCTGCTCTACTGAGATATTTTTGTTTACAGCAGGTTAAACCTTGACCTTCACAACCTCACACTCAGGGGAAATTTGTTGTTGTTGTTGTTATTCTTGTGCTTTTAAAAATATTGGATTGAAATTAGTTTGGCTGATTCTTTTAGGTTTGGAAAAAGCCAAAAGCAATTCCACTTTGGACTATTTGGGGATACGTTATTTTTCCTACCACTGGCATAAAAAGATTTCATTATGAAAGTAAAACTATACAAATAGCGGATGAAGAATGTATCAAAACTTTCTTTCTCCCAAGCTTGAGTGGTAAAAATGGAAACTTGCCATTGCTTGCAACCTGCCAACCCTCTCCTGTCTTCTTGGAGGCACGGTGGCACGCGGAGTGGAGCTTCAGACAGTGTCTTCATTGTTTCCCAGATAATTTGATAAGACTCACCGTAGTATCTAATTGTAGGCGACCAGTATCTGGTAGGCTCCCATAAAGACACCCTTAGATACTTCTAGAAGATTTTGGAGGCATTGTAAAAGAAGTTACTCCATTTTCTAGAGAATGCTGGGAGTACCTACAGATCTGCATTACATACTCCATGTAAGGTAAGAATGCTGTAGATATGGGAAGAGTGTTTAGGTGTGTACAGGGGAAAGGTTAGGGAGGAAGAATGAAGTCCAAATAATTTCTTAACTTCTTCTATAGGCCAGGCTCTGAGAAAATATTCTGAAGTGTTCATACATCTACAGATGTCTCATGTATCACAAACAACTCCCTGGGAATTTACAAGGAATAACAAATGCCATAACAGCCACATGACTCCAACCCAAACTTGCTATGGTGGAATCTCCTTACCAATTTTAATAGAGAATTTTCATGTATATCCAGGGATACAGTCCTCTTAATTACCACATGGTATACATACATACATACATACATACATACATACATACATACATACGTCTAAGGCTTTCCGTGGTCTTGAAGCTATACTGAGTGTCAATGTCAGTTCAGCAACTACTGCTGAGCATGCAGAGACCACCAGTGGCTGCACTGAGGATGCTAGCTCCTGCAGGCTTAAATAATTTACTTCCTGGTGAATGCTCAAGCTTTGGATGCAGACAACCAAGGTTCCCAGGTTTACTAGCTGGGTGACTTGGATTAATATTCTCTTTGGTAGAAATTACTAGCTGCCTCCCACTACCAGTAGAGCTCCTCATTAACCTTTCAGAGCAATATACCCAGCAAAAATATGGCATTCACCAAGGTCCCAGGCAGTTGAGCGGAGCCAGGTGCCAGTTTGGGTCATGATAGAGAAGATTTTTGAGGCTTTGGGGGAAGGCTGACTTTGCAAGGGAAAGAGAGTGCCCTCAATTTCTCCTTTATTTCCCCATTGGGGCCTGGATATGCAAAGGTGTAGCTGAAGCACCAGTAGCTATCTGGGGTCATGAGCTGATTTTTAGGAATGAAAATCACCTGTTGAAGATTACAGAGCACAACGAAGCTAGGGAGCCCCATGACACTTCCTGGCCTGCATTCTTTTAGATGTCTCTTAGCTGGAAGAAAAATATATTTCAAATCTGTGCAAGCTACTGTCATTTTGGTCTTCCCAGTAATATGCAGCCACACTGAATCATAACTAATGTATATCAGCTTATCTAGAAAAGCAGGACAACAACAGTACCTAATCCATAGAGTTATTGTAAGGATATCCTATATAATCCTAAAGAGAATAATATGCTAATTAGCCGTTATGTCCCATGGTGTAATGACCAAGCACATCACCACCAGATCATGGATCAGCAAGTGGGTGGGCCAGCGAGGTACAAGCTGGCTGAAGAGAGCTACAGGAGGGGGCAGGACAACAGGCTATGAAGGGGGGCAGTGGGGCTACAAGAGGGTGGGGCAGTGGGCGGAGAGCTACAGGAGGCCAGCTGCCACCTACTGGCACATGGATTTGTGCACAGAGCTACTAGTAAGAAAATATGATTAAAGCATATTTATGTGCTCAATAAAAGTCAGAATCTCTCATGAGATGAAAGCTTAGTTTGCACATAATAAAATTTAGAGATTATAACCTGATATAGTAAAAGCTTGGACTCTAGGAGTCCAATCACAAAATGGAATTGCATATGAAAGACATGATCTGGCCATAAAAATAATCTAAAAATCACCAAAAAAAGAAAAGTTTTTCTAGTTATCCTTTTTTAAAAATCAAAGCAATTTAAATTTTCATTGGAGTTACAACATCAAAGGGAATCCAATTTAAAATTCAGAGGCTCTCTATTTTAAATGAAGAAGATTATTTTTTGCTATTATTTTGAAAACTTTTCAAACTTACAAAAATTTGCCAAAATAGTACAGATATTTCTGTATCCTTTACCCAAATGCCAAAAAATGTCAACATGCTATCTCACATTTCCATAGTCATTCTCTTATGCACCCATTACCATTAATATTGTTCTTGAACTTTTTGAAAGCAAGCTATTGATTGATACCTCCTCACCTGAAACGCTGTAGAGCTTCTTTCCTGAACAAGGATGCTCTGCTAAATAACAGGAGCCAACACTCCAAGTCAGGACGTCAACCAGGATAGAACACTGCCATCAATTCATGGGCCCATTCAAATGATTGCAACTGACCTAGGAATATCTCATTTCCTTTCTGCTCCAGCATCCTATCCGGAAATACTTACACATTTAGTTATTGTGTATCTTCTGGTAACTTCAGCCTAAAAAATTTCTCAGTCTTTCCATGCTTTTCATGTCTTTGGCAGTTTTAAAGAGTAGATATCTTTGATTTTATATCTTGTCTCTTAACCTAGGGTTGTCTGCTATTTCCTCATGACCAAACCCAGATCATACCTTCTTGAAAGGAAGTCAGGGAAGTGATATTATGATCTTCTTAGTGCATCAAAATAGGAGACCAACATATTCATACCAACACCAACATATTCATCACTGGGGATATTAATTATAATCACTTGATTATATTGGTGTCTCAATTTTCCCTAACTTAAAGTAACTATTCTGCCCTTTACAAATTGATTATCAATATATTATGGGAAAGTATCCTGAGATTATGTCAGTATTCATCAGTGTTAGCATACTCTACAGACTCCTGTCTGAATCAACCACCTCTGTGATGTTTGCCAAGATGTCATTCTCTATTTACATCATTCCTTTTACTTTTATTCATTGGCATTTCATCTTAAGGAAGAGCTTTTTCTTTTCCCAGATTGATTGATTTATGTATTTACATCCTTTAGGTCCTTTAGCATCTATGTCCTTTTGATAACATACCTATCATTCACGGATTATGTCCTTACTTTTTGGAAAAACAACATGTTCCAGACTCATTTTTTTCCTATTTTATTTGACTGTATAAATTGTATATTGTTTTTATTTCTTTTTCATATTCATTTTATACTTTTGCTGTCCGAGTCCTGGAAATTATAATTTCTTAAAGAAGCCCAAGTTTAGTTGAGTAGAGGAAGGTTTTTAAAAACTAGGATCTAGGCGTTAGTGCTCCCATTGTTACTGGGGGGTACCATTCCTTCTAGACCCTGTCAGTGAACAGAGCTAGGAAATAAATGTATGTGTGTGTGTATTTAAAATATATAGACATATATTATGAAAATACTCCCTCATCTTCATCCTTAATTATTGTAAAAAATACACAAATATGTGTGCATGCATATATATATGAATACATGTGTGTGCTTATGTGTATACCATGATTAATACCAATGCTTCCAATTTCAGCTCAACACCTCAGGCTTCTTTGTATTCTTTCAGCTGTTTGCAAACATGTTCTCTAGCAGTGAATCCATTGGCTTGCATTAGCCTCAGACGATTGAATCCTTTGCTTGTATATTCAGTGCAACCAGTGCCCCAACCACAGAGTTCACTTTCTCAACCTGCCATCTCCGCTCCTCCCTGACATAGCTTCGCTGCCTGACTGGCTTATGGGCATGTGTCTCCGAAAAGGAAAGGGAAGGGAACATGGAGAGAGAAGGACAGGACCGATTTCTCATCTCATTTTCTTCATTTGAAAGTATTCCTCACAATATGTACCTGCCCTAATCCAAATCACATTGGTGTTCATTAATAGAGATTTTCTTGCATACTGAGCGGTTGTTTTCATTCAAGATAGTTATACTTTGCAAAAACAACAACAACAACAAAAACAACAACAGAAGTTCATCCCTAATCTCCACAATCCCCAAATCCATTGTATCAGAGCTATAAACAACAGAATAAGACTTCAATTTACATTGAAATATATAGAAACTAATGTGAGGCTAGACAAACTTGACCTCGCCTGCAAAGTCCTTCAACTTCCATAAAGAGTTAAATGTATGAAGGTAAATGCATACATTTGTATTCACTCTTCAGACAGTCACAGAATGTGTGTGTGTGTGTATGTGTGTGTGTGTTTGCTCAGTTTTTCATCTACCTGCATCTTCTCCTGTTTGAAACTTTTCAAAAAATGCTGAAAAAGTATATTGTCAAGAAAGGCCATATATTGTGTTTTCTAAACTAGAATAGGCAGACCCTTTTCATGAGTAATGAAAATGTCTTTTTCATTACTCAACTTCTCTTTCAAAACGTTGACCCACAACATGCTTTAATTTTGTAGCAATTAATAATCTCTAATAGTTCTTTAAAAAAAAAAACAAACAAAAAAAAAACCTGGGCATAACATTGACTACATTTCCCAGCTCCCTGGCTGGACTGTCTGAAGCCAAAGAAGTGTGGGTGAGAGTGACATACACCGATCACTTCCAAGTCAGGCTTATAAAAGTCTCGGTGCAGTGCTCCCTATTCTCCGTCTTCCCACATATGCTGGCCAGATGCACAGCACAGCACCCAGCAGAGGGCTCTGAAGCTTAATGGCAGGGCCACCAGATGAAAGAACCTGGTTCCTACCTGGGGCAAGAGGCCCTCCTCTCCTACACCCCCAACCCGCACAAGACTGGGAAGTGTGTGAGCAATGAACTTTGGTGGCAAATGCCATATGGGCTCCTAGTAGGAATAAAACACAAATACTACTCATTGATGGAGCAATTTCGTGAGTGGCAGTATATAGCAAAGCTGGGCTGGCTGAGCAAAATGCTTTACTTTATTTTACCACGGCATTTCCCTTCAAATTCAGCAAGCAATTCGACAATACTTTTTAAGGCTCTCCAGTTTTGCAACCCCAGTTCCAAATAAGGCACTTGGGTGGGCCCAACTTCAGTGGCTCATCTGGGGATTGTGACATGTAACTCTAGTGGAAAGTGGCTAATGAAGGCAGTGGTGGTGTTTTATATGATTCATGGAGTGACTTCAGGTCTGATCAAATAGAACTACTAATGAATGTTACTGTAACACAAATTTGAGTTACATGATAATTAATATTCTTTCCTGTGTGTCTAATTCACTAGCAAGAATAAATATTAGGGAGGAATAAACTCAATATCACAAACGCATTTCCTTTCCTCAGGAAGAGCTGCTAACCATGAAAGGTGGATTTACTTGCATATTCTACTGTCTGAGAAGTGAAGGGAATGACCCAGCCATCACCTCCCTGGATGCACGAGTTCTTTGTGAGGCTCTGCCCAGTTGGGATGTGCCAGTTGCATTTTAATCCTTGGTCCCTTTACTTTTTGGTGTAGGCCCTGGGGCATGCTCCGTGGAGGGGCCTGGACACTGGGAATTCCTCCTTTTGGTTGATCAAAGCTGGTGCTGCCTGACCCCACCCCAGGAAGTGGTGGCAGACACATCTGTTTCAGGCTGGCTTCCTGCCAATAGGAGATTTACTCTCAGGGGAGGAGGGGAGAGGGACTTTTATGTCGGGAGGGGATTTATTGTTGGCTGATGGGGTGTGGCGAGTGTGAAGGGTGGGAACCACTTCAACTCCCTGGCTGGACTGTCTGACTTTTTGTGCAGCAGGGCTTAATCTTTGTATGTGGGTTCCAAGACTTTTGTGAAGGGTAAGTGCTGAATCGGTGAACTTTAACGACAAACTGAAAAAAACTGTGGGAGGAGTCAAGTATAGATCCGCAAAAGCAAGAACATGAAAGTGAATGTGTGCTGACTACACACAGTGAGATGCTGTTTAGAATGGAACTGAAGACACAATGCTGACAGTCCTCACCAGTTAGCTATTACGGCCCCACAGCTCCAGGGGAACAAGACAAGTAGAGGCTGGGCTGCTGGGTGTTCTGAAACTCTGCCTCTCACCTAAGGGAAGTCAGGGGACCTCTTCACACTTCAATGTCTCCATGGCAACAATCACAACAACACTAAAATGACATACTGAATTCTGTAAAACAGTCCCAATTTTGTGAGATTAGTGTATGTTAAGGCAGAAGGAGTAAGGCATTACATGATACTGCTCCAGCAACAGTCAATGCCTAGAGCATTAGGTTGTCTCCTAAAACAATATCCGAGTATCATGATACAACACTATATCATCGATTTAGTATATAAATGGGAAAGAAATGTTGTGGGGTTTAATTGAGTAGGATCCTACAAGTAGAGAGAAAATCAGCATTTTGCTCTTTAGAAGATCTTTTACTTTTCTTTCTACCACATTATTTTCTAAGACTACTGGGGCCAGAGATTTCGCTGAGGCGTCAACCATGTGCCCCTCAGGGGTGTTACCTAAGAAACATGTGTAGAGCAGCTCCCATGCCCACTTCTGGGCCATATGATGAGTCTAAACAAGAGAAATGCAGTCCGTGTTCTTCATGTTGCTGGGACCCCTGTTTAAAGCTTTAATCTAACAATCCAGGCAGGGCTACAGCTCATCTGAAAATTAGATAAAGATTCCCTCTTAGGCAGACAGTCATGGGTGTGTGTTTGGTGAGTGGTATGTGGGCTGTATTTCAGTCCTTGCTGGTCCTTTATTATTTGTCCTGCAGGCCTTTGTCTGCTTTGGATTTCACCATATCTTATGGAAGTAGATGATCACATCTTATGAAGCTATGGGATACAACTGTCAGGAATCATAGTTGCAGGAGGCACCAAAAAACCCTCTGGTAAATAAATCATCCTTAAAAAAGCAATTAAAAGCAGACAATTTTAGTGCAAGAACAACACATCACAGGATAATATGGGAGATTCCAAGTGCAGCATGGTGTCTGTCTCTAGACTCTTGGCTACCCCATGAGTATCACACTTGACGAGCTGTTTCAACTACAACAACAAGAATTGAGTAGGGAGACTATTGGGAGAACAGGGAGTCCTGCTTTGGGTCTCCTAATTAGAACATGGAACAGAGTGAGGTGACAAGGGGGAGTGTGTGGTGGTTTCAGCTCTGCGATGACTTCAGGAAGTTTGGTGTAGTGGCTCAAGAAGTTCCAGTACAAATCAGCTTCTTTCATTTAGTATAACACTCTCCAGGTCCATCTATGATTTTTCAAAAGGTAATATTTCCTTATTTTTTTATGGTCAAGTAGTATTCAATTGCATAAATCTACCACAACTTTTAAATCTACTCATCTATTGGTGAACACTTGGACTGCTTCCAAATCTTGGCTATTACAAATACTAGTAAGACTGAAATGAACATAGGGGTGCATAAATTCTTTTGAATTAGGGTTTGGGGTTTCTTAGGATTTATTTCCAGAAGTGAAATTGTTGGGTTATAGGTAGTTTCATTTTTAACTTTTTAAAATATATTTTTATTGATTTCAGGGAAAAGGGGAGAGGAAGAGAGAGGTAGAAACATCAATAATGAGAGAGAATCACTGACAGGCTGCCTCCTACATGCCCCACACTGAGGATCAAGCCCACAACCTGGGCATGTGCCTTGACCAGGAATTTGGAAGTTGTTGCAGAAAAAAATAGAGAAAAATTATGTGGTTTCAGGATCAATTGACCAACATTCATATTGATGACAGAAGGAGGGAAAATGTGATTCAATGTAGAGAAAAATAACTTATGTCTTACAATATTAAAAATATTACTGATGGGAAGGTAATGCAATATGTGTCTAACTGATAATTGTTATAGAATTTGCTTTCACAGACATCTTTTGTGTATGATAATAAAAGACACATATGAAAATAATAGAAATGATTTTAGGAATGATTTAGCTCTCAATAAGGCTAGAGGGAGAAATTTAATTAATAAAATACAAGCAATATAGGTCAGAAACAAGCGGATGCTGCTGATGGTTTTCTGTTTCCATGGAAAATTAGTAAAGAGAAAGGAAAAGATGAAACAAAACATTGTAAGTCTGTTATATTCCAGTCTTGTGTTTGGCAATGACCTCCCTGAATCCTCATACAAACCTCCCTAAGGGAGTTTCCATTATCCCCATTCCACAGATGAGGAAACAAGTTGGGAAACATAAAGTAACTGGTCCAAAAATCACAAAGCTAGCTAGCAAACGGCACAGCCGAGATTTTAGCTGTGGTCAGCCGGATCTCAGAGACTTTGCTCTTTCCACATTGATCTCCTGTGATTGTTTTTGTTTTTACTCATTCAGTTCATTCATTCTTGTTCTATAGAAACTATACAGGATTTGATCACCACTTCCTGTGCAATTCCATAATATAGGGTAGTTACCATTTTGAAATCATTGTAGCATTGAACATTGAGCAATTCACCCGTTTCAAGATGGCATCGCCTTTCTGCATGAACACATATTATTTAAAAGAAAGAATGACTGTGCCTTTTCATTTTGATCAAGGCATGCCTACTGGCTCAGTTCCTTGCCACCGAGTTCTGACCATCTGATTATTCTGCTCTGCTCTCCTGTGACTGTGACAGCAGAAAGTTTACTAAAATGCTTTCTGGAGAGCCAATGAGCTGTTGTTCTTCTCTGGCCCATGGATGCAATTTGTTCAAGGTTGATTATTGCCAAAGATGTCTAAATATTCCCTAGATATTATAAAATGTTTCATAATCTCATTTATGAAAGTTGAGGAGTTAGGAAATTCTCAAAGCAGTATTGTCAAAGCAATTGAAAATATAAAATAGGCTCTGCTGTTCTTATGCTTTGGAAGATGAGAACTGGTGACAGCAAACCCACAAGAATACAATATTAAACTTCCAAAGGATGAGCAAGCACTGTTGAAAACATCAAATGCCTTTGTGAGATGACATATGAAAATATAGGACAAGGGCTTTCTTGATAACTATGAAAAATTAACCCAAAGCGCTGATCAGACAGATCTCTTCCTCAGATGTCTTTCAGGAAAGGTACCTCAAAATCAAAAGTCAGAGACGGAATAGACACTACCATTAATTATTACCACCATGATATTCCATCCAGAATCTCTTTAGAAGGATAACATTTCTTGTGACCACTGGATTTCTGAGTCTGTGGTAGCCAAAATCATAACAAAAATGTATAATATATATAACATATTATATAATATATATAATATCATATATATACATGTATATAATATCATGTATTCCTTTAACATTTTAGTAAATCTTTGGACAACTATTTGAGAAATATACATATAAAATATTGTTCATATTCCTCATGAATAGTCATGTTAATGTTATTGGTAGAATGAAGTTGACATAATTAATAGGTGGATGAGCCAAAATGAGTGGGTAACCCCATTGTAATATATTATGACACAAACCTATCCCTGCCATCATCCTTTTAAAATAAAAATAATATTTGCCAAGTTCTGTACCACCAAGTTGAAAATATAATGTTATAGAGTTGTCATTATTTTTTCTCTGTGAAGGATTGTGACTGATAATATAACTATTGCCTAAACTATTTTAGTATGTGGAATTGGCACAGATAATTCTCTGCTCTATGTACTAATTACTGTAATTTGATCATTATAATGATTATAATTTCATATTCACTTTATATGAGATAGTCTCCTAACACTGCCTGTCACATCTTAGTAACTTTGCTTGTAAGATTCTTTTAAAGGGAAATTATTCTATCTTATCAACAATGACTTTAGTAGCTTAATTATGATATGCCTTCAGGATTTTTATAACACCTCTTGCAAAGTCTGTTTTCTGAATAAGAATGTTATATTTCTAAGAATAAGATATTGTTTTAAATAGTTGCATTTCTAATATTTATGAGAAAAAGTATTGAAAACAACCTAAAATTTCATCAAATAGGTACTTATTAGATTAATAATGGGCATATCCATAGAATACACTCTCAGATATTTACAAAAAGAATGAGGAACCTTTCTATATACTGATTCAGAAAGATTTTCAAGGTATATTATGGAATGAAAACAGAAAACTGCTATAAAATAATGTATAAAATGATGAAATAATGTATATAGAATATTTTCTTTGTATAAAATAGAGAATATGTAAAAATCTATCTGTATTTTTATTGCATTTTCATAAAGAAAAACTCTGGTTGGATAAATAAAAAAATAACATGAGTGGTTTCCTGAGGGTAAGGAGAGGGGTGTATATAAGTAAATGAGTAGAAAAAATAGGTTTAAAGACAGATTTTCCCTGCATTTCTTTTCTTGCAATCTCTATTGATGGCCCCTGGTGCCATGAAAAGTTTTTGATGTTTATATAGCCTACTACATTGAGCTTTCTTTTGTTACTTTTGTATTTTGAGTCCAATACATAAATATCGGATATATATACCTTTAGCTTCTGTCATTTAATCATTTTTTACAGTTGAATATTTCATTCACTTGTAATTTATTATGGTAAATATTATGAGAGATGACGGTCATCCAGTTGTCTCAACACTATTCATTGGACTATCACTTCCCCATTTATTGGGGATGCTACCTTGTTCACATGTTATGTTCCCTCAATATTTTTGAACCTTCTATTCCATTACATTGGCTTGTCTATGTATATGCCCCATATTTTATTTTTTATTTTTATTGGTTGATTTTTTAGAGAGAGAGTGAGGAAGGGAGAGAGAGAAAGAGAGAAACATGGATATGTTGTTCCACTTAGTTATCTATTCTTTGGTTGCTTCTTATATGTCCCCTAACTGAACCCACAACCTTGGCCATTGGGATGGCTGCTAACCAACTGACCTACCCAGCCAGGACCTATGCCCCATGTTTTAATTAGTAAGAATATAAGCTTTAAAATTGATAGTCTATTCTGTTCTTGTTGTTCTTCTCTTTCAGAGGTTTTCTGAGAGAGAAACATCAATTGATTGCCTCCCCTATGAGCACTGATCAGGGATCTAACCCACAACCTGGATATGCACCCTGATTGGGAGTCAAACCTGTGACCTTTCTATGCACAGGACCACATTCAGCCAACTGAGCCACACTGGCCAGGGCTAACGCTATTTTTTAAGGCAAATCTTTAATAGAATTACATCATCCAATTGAAAAATTTTGGTATTTTAATTGGAATTGTGCTAAATTTATCAATTAACTTTCTTTCCTCAAACCTGAGTATGTCCTATTTACTCACATCTTCTCTTTGGTATTACAGTCATGTAGTTACAGTTTTCCTCACATAGGTCTAGCACATTTCTTATTAAGATTATTCCTATGTATTTTAAACGTTGTTGCTTTTTAAAATTGACTCTTTACTCACATGTTCAAACTGGCTATTGGCTGTATATAAAGCAGCTATCAGTTTTTACTAATTTGTACCCTTCTATTTTACTGAATTTTCTCATCATTTATAGAAGTTTTTCAGTTGGTTCTCTTAGAATTCTCAGATGCATAATCATAATACCTGCAAATAGAAATAATTCTACCTTCTCCTTTCCATTTTCATGCCTTCAATTTCTCATCTAATTACAATGGTTAGTTAAATATCCTCTTAAAGATTCTGCAAAGAGACTTACTCATGAAATGAAGGTGACAGCAATAGAATCTGGGTGAAAATTCTAACCCACTTATACAGTGCATTATGTTGAATAATTGTTTTGGCTACATCAACATGACCTGTTAGAGATTGTTCCCGATGTATTATTTCTAAGAAATAAAAAATGATTTCACTTGTTATTAAAACCATCTTCAGTATATTAAACTTAAGCTTTCCTTGAGGGCCAATTTACAAACAGTCCTGACTAGTCTGGCAATACTTCAGGACATACATAGACAAAACAGAGGTTTTAGCAATTGGTTAATCTCTCTCAATCCAAGCTTATTGGAAATGATTGAAGCAAATGTGTGGTTTATATCCCACTCCTCAAACTCCCCCTCCATACTTAAGTTAAAATTTCTGATTTAAACATATCCACAGTGAGTTTAAGAATGAATTCCTTATCTATGGTAGCAAAGTTACCTGGTGTGGTGATGTGATGTTACCTATATTTATTATCCATATCTAACACTTCGGTAGCTTATCCGGGGCTGAATTTGGTCCCAATATGAAGCAAAGAAAAACATGATAATTAAATGGAATGAATACCAACAAAACTAACAGTTGCTAAGTTCAGAAACTCTTTATTTAAGAAAAGTTAGTCAATACTTTTGGAATTGAAGGGTGGAATTACCAGTTGCAGGGCTAGATTTCCACATTCAAAATCTGTTGTAAGACTGGCTTTCTACAGTCCAAATTTACAAAATGTTCTTAATGACATGTATCATAGACGAATGAGTTCATTACAAAAGGCAAGACACATTCAAGCAAAGCAGGGCAAAGTTAAACATAGTACTGTATAACATCGATACAGATAAGTTAAACCACACACACACACATACACACACACGTCAAGAGGACCTCCTTATCAATCAGCAGCCACTTGATTTTCTAACCCAGTGTCCTCTCAGCTTCCCTGCTCTGGTTGAAGGAACCCTTAGCTTTTAAAAATATTTATTTGCTTTGAACATTTTAAAGATCATACTTGGACAAAAATAAAGGTAAGCAAACCTGCTAGGAAACAAGAAATCAAGTTCTGGATAAAGATTCCCACTTAGGAATTTAAACAAGCTAGTGCAATGCACCGTCTATTGTAGCTTGAGGAAAGAGCATTTATTTAGGAAACAGATGAAAGCTGGCTCCTTATTCCAACTCCCACACTTAGCCAAACTACACGAAGGTACTGATCTACTAGTACAGGAAACAGGCAGGACACTACGTCCACTCACTCACGGAAACCTGCCAGCATATGTCATTACAGCTTACTAAGATGGATGTTCTTACTCATTATGTCCACCAACTTAGTAACTCTAAAGCCACCGCTCAATATCAGAGAGTTTACATTTAGACCTAGACTTCCAGTGATAAACAGAGGATGATTTTACCAGGTGAAAATCTTATATATCTATCCTAGGCTGAGGGTAAAAGATCCTGAATGAGAGCCAAAAGACTCAGGAACTAGACTATATGTACTCAGAAGGATTTGTAAGTCAAGTGACTGCTGATGTGTAAGGAGGTTCTCTTGGTGTGTGTGTGTGTATGTGTGTGTGCGTGCGTGTGTGTGTGTGTGTGTGTGTGTGTTATTTAAGTTGTATCAATGTTACACAGTTCCAGGTTATGGAAATGATCAAATATATAGTCAGTACCCATTGAAAAGACTAAATATTGGCTTGGAGGCATTGGCTGAACTTTAGCATAGTTCTCTTTATAATTAGATTTTTTTAAACGCAGCCCCACATGCTGCTACTTTTAGCATGATTCAGCAGGGTCTAGTTAAGTTATGCTATATGCCTTTCAATTAAACCATAACGTCCACATGTGCATTTTGTTGTGCTCACCCAACATTAAATAAATGGATAACACCTGAATAAATTCAGAACCCCAGCGTACATCCATTCTTGGAACTCATTTACCAGTTAGAGGTTTTTCATTTTAGTTTAATATGAGTTTTACTGAATTGAGGTAAAGCAATAGTTACTTAAGTCCAAGCTCTAAAAACAGGTAAAGTAAAATACATAATAGTATTTATGACTGTTTGACCTATTTCTCAACCCATTTAAATTTGGAAAGATATGTAATAAATTTGAGACTAGTTTACACACTTGGACTATTCATATATACAATAAAGCTCTTTCACAAAGCTTCTTATCAGGAGAAATGTCTTAGAAAGGAAATGGAAAATTATGGGCATGGATAGTACATAAGATTTCTAGCCTCCTATTTTACATTTATATCTCCTTATTTGTATGAGAATACACAGCTACTGACAATGACATTATGCATGTGTAGAATGTGTCAAGGATACATATATCCTCAGCAGTTCTTGGAACACTTAGAATTCTGGGGCCTCTCGCTATGGGTGATGTCACTTCTCTAGAAGTTTTTTCTTAGTAAATCTGAGTGATGACAATAAATGTGAAGTTCCCCCTTTTTAAAAGCTTCAACACTTAATTTTAACTAAGTATCACCATGACTGGTGTGGCTTAGTTGGTTGAGCTCTGTCCTGTGCACTGAGGGGTTAAAGGTTCAATTCCTGATTGGGGTAAATGCCTAGATTGTGGGCTCAAACCCCATTAGGGGGCATGCAGGAGGCAGCTGATTGATTTTTCTCTTTCTCCTTGTTTCTTTCTCTCCCTCTTCCTTCCTCTCTCTCTAAAATAAATTAAAAACATACTATAAAAATTAATGATAATTAAATATCTACTGTAAGGCCTGCCCACAGAAGGCATTTAGTGAACAGTGGTTAATGGTGATTACTCCCTGTCTAATCCTATATAATAAAAAAGTAATATGCAAATTGACCATCATACCCTCACACAAGATGGCCACCCCCATGTGGGCATAAGATGGCCAGCAGGGGAGGGCAGTTGGGGAGGACCAGGCCTGCAGGGGAGGGCAGTTAGGGGCAACCAGGCTGGCAGTGGAGGGCAGTTTGGGGCGATTAGGCCTGTAGGGGAGGCCTAGGGGTGAACAGGCTGGCAGGGGAGGGCAGTTAGGGGCAATGAGGCCTCAGGGGAGGGCAGTTAGGGGCAATGAGGCCTCAGGGAAGGGCAGTTGGGGGCAACCAGGCCTGCAGGAGAGGGCAGTTGGGGGTGATCGGGCCAGCAGGGCAGCAGTTAGGCATCTATCAAGCTGGCAGAGGAGTGGTTAGGGGACAATTGGGCTGGCAGGCAGAAGAAGATAGGGGCAATGAGGCAGGCAGGCAGGTGAGCGGTTGGGAGCCAGCAGTCCAGGATTGTGAGAGGGATGCCTGACTGCCAGTTTAGGCCCAATCCCCCAGGGGTCCTGGATTGGAGAGGGTGAAGGCTGGGCTGAGGGAAACCCCCTCCAGTGCATGAATTTCATGCACCAGGCCTCTAGTAAATTAAATATTATGCATGATATAGATGCTGATAAATTGATGAAGAAACTAAATAACTCTATGAAAGATCTAGATCTTTAAACTGTAGTCTGCAAACTATTTGCCTTTATGAGATTATTGTTAAAAAATGAAAATTCTTAGCCCATACCTAGGACTCTCTGATTTAGATCCAATATACCTGGGAATTTTAATTTTTAACAATTTCTGTAATGATAATCCTGCTCTATAAAGCCTGACAACCTTTAACCATTAAATCTTGAATTCTTAAAAGAATAATTTCAATTACATTGATGTTTGTTTTCATTTAGACCAGTGGGAAGAAAGTCTACAGAGAAAATAATTTTTTAGAATAGATTCTGAAATTTTTATCCAAGTGGTCAAAATAATACTAACCTAGTATTGTAGAATTCTTATGCCTATAGAATTCTTAAAAACAGAACAGAAACTGAAATATCCCCAATGGCAAATATCTGGGTTTTAAGGAAGTTCTTAAATTTTTGACCTTTATGAAAGTTTATCAGTAAGTTTGTTAATAAATAAAGAAAAAAGTTTTTGAGTCAATTCACTAATGGAGAGGTCAGGAAGAAAAAGGCAATAGGATAGAATAAAACTTTACGCATCGCACCATGAGCAACAAGAGAATGCGTGGAAGGGATAGTTGGGGGATTTTTAGAATTAAGTGCAATATAAGATTATCACAACACCATTTCTAAAATATAAGAACCAAAGTCAACAAGGACCCTAAAATAAGGTCTGATATGGAGGAAGTTCTCCTGGCATGAGGGAGGCAATGAACCACAACTAGAATTTGACTTGCATCTAGAAGAAATTGATGCACTGTAATGTATCCAGGAGAGAAAGCAGGGCTTATAAAAAAATTAAAAGGAATTTGGATGCTTTGATGTTTTTTGACCTGAGGGTATGTGAGGGTTGAGGACACAGGCAGGGAATAAGAATGGTCATGTCAGATCTAAACTATAGCTATGCTCAAATGCTAATGGGATATCATAAAAAAAAGAGTTAACCTTATATATGATTTAAAAATGAAACATGAAGACCTAAAGATAAAAAACAGGCGAAACTGAAATATGGAGAATTAACAAAAAAATTTTCATACAAGCCATCTTACAAAGGAATAGGATGACTGTGGGGTGTTGACCCCATCTTGGAAACAAGAGGCTGTTTAAACAATGATCTGGAATGTTGTAGGACAATGCTTCTCAAACCGTAATGTTCATGCATACAGGTCACGTGAGCATAATGTTAAAATGTGGATCCTGGTTTAGGAGGTCTGGATGAGATTCGCATGTCTACATGCCAAA